>NDXB01001502.1:76180-114779 GCA_002631895.1 Agapornis roseicollis
AAAAAAAAAAAAAAAAAAGAATCACATCTTTAAGTGCTGAAAATTATTACTGTATAATCACATGAGCCAAGACTATTAATATGCAACTAAAGGGACAGGAAGTAGACTAAATGACTACTCAGGCAAATGGACAAATAGTACTGAAAGAGATGAAGAATCTGGTAACTGAACTGCCATTATTAACTAACACCATACTTCAGCAGATGTCTAATACAGCATTGCCATATTTGCTTTTCTTTTGTAGGTGATAATTAATTTTGAAAATATTACATATTTTTTCCATTGGTATAAACATGATCCTAGTAACCAGACTTTGCCCAAAACAGAAATGCCAACATATTGTATTATGTAAATTTAATTCAATTTTCAGACGAGGACTTGTAAAATATTTATTATTCAAGACCATATCAAATAATATAACCTGAGTAAACAAACAAGTTAACTGATGGTCTATTCTGAAATGCAATCTGTGAACCTTCACAATTACATTGCAATATCAACTCAGCAGTTTAAAAAAAATACCAAAACAACACGCAAGTCTTTAGAGGAAGATTACTTCAAAACTTTTCATAGTAATATCTGAAAAAGCTCACTGTCACTGTTATTCTACTACTGATACTTTACTCATCAAGCTTCCATTATTTCGATGTGAAAGCTGTAACTAAAACAAAAACAACTACTGAATGAGACCCTTCCATTTAACGCTTATTCCCAGAGTCAGGAATTTGGAAGATTCATAAAAATGGCACAAGTTACCTGGCTGAAGATTAACCTTTTAGAAGCGTCCATATATTAAACTGGAATACTTTAAAACAGTAACAAATGTTTTCAAATACAGTGACAGTGAACTAAAACCAATTTTCTTCCTTTGACTTCTTCTCTTGTTCATACATCAAATACTCTTATTTTTAAGTTTTCTAATACTTTTCACCTATCATCATCCAGCTCAAAGCCTGAAGTACTGTCATATCCATAACTCGTGTGGAAATGCCTTTTAAATATCTGCTAGCAGAGACTGCTAATAAGCTTTTGCCTACAATATATAAAGCACTGACGCCTTCTTACTCTACACCAGGAATTCATAATGTTGCTCTATATTCATAACCATTCTATTTCTGATCTTGCAAGAAGTACTTAAGAGTGAAAAACTTCAACCACTCTTTTATTATTGTTAATTTAGTAACAATTAAAAAAATATTAAAAAGCCACATTTACGAGGAGTCACTCCAATTCTTTTCCTTACAAATTCCTTTACTATCCATGCAAAAAAAAAAAAAAATCAATACACACTGGACACAAAGGAAGCATGAGTAGATTAACCAGCCTAATAAATCATAAAAGTTGAGCAACTAGTACCCCAATTGTTTCCAAGGAGTTCTGGTCACTATGCAACATCCTGTAACAGCAGCCTGTGAAAGAAATTTCAAACCAAAGACACAAGAATTCAGAATACTGTGCTGTTTATTCACACTTCCAAGTAACTCTCATTTGAGTAAAACAGCCCTCTAAAATAAGCAATTCAAAAGCAAGGTAAAAACCCTTTGATCTGGCAATGGAAAGCCACTCTAAACTCAGAAGAACTAGGTATTGTTGTCAGTTTTAGTAAATCTTGCATTTTTGAATTTATACTCTGTTTCAAATAGTAAATACTGCAAACTCTTTGTAAGAAATACTTCAAAACCAGAAAGCTCAAATTACATGCACTAAGGATGTTACCAGTCTCCACCTCTCTTATTTCTGCTTTAAAATATCCACAAGATTATCCCTCCTTAAGGAACAACAGGTAAATGCATATGTCATAGGCTTAAAACCAGAAAATATCTATCATCTCTAAAACAAGCTCTCCAGATAGGATGTGGATGGGACTTTTATACAACTTTAAAAAAAGTAATCTGTTCAGCCAAGCACCACAAATATTAAAAATGGCTCAGTCACAATCATACGATTGTTCCATGGCACCATTATTGGTGCATGGATTAAGAGCAGAATTAAGGCTATTCTGATTCATCTGTTCAATTAGAAAAACTGTTATGTTGAACTTGAAAATGTCTCTGATTTATGAATTTTGCTCTTTGAATTATTTCAATACCACCAAATATTTTCTTTCCTAAAATTACACAGACTCTTCAATTCTAAAGCAGATTCCAGAAAACATAAGCACTTAAAAAAACCTGGAACAGACTTTCATATTTCCTTTGAAAAGTATCAGTGATCTGGTTTGGTTTGGTTTGTTTTTTTCTTTGAATTTCCTCCAATAAGTGGAGTTGCAATCAGCCTACATTCTACTTCCTTTGAAATACACCATACCGAAATCCTTCAAATACACCATACCGAAATCCTTCAAATACACCATACCGAAATCCAAGCCCCTTCACTAAAATATCGGCCTGAAGAAAAAAAAACGCTGAACTTCAAAAGTATTTCCATCATACAAGTTACTGTATCAGCTGTACATGAAAGTTTCCAAATAAAAGTTTTAGCTTCATTAGAATGATACTCAAATGGCCCTAATGTACCTGAGGGATTTTAATTATATATTTTTGGGAATTATTCAAACTGTTAATGTCTCGAAAACCATTCAAGTTCTATTATGTGTACACAGCTTTTATTATGGGTATAATTCCCTTCCGTTTAACTCTGCAACTGTTTCTTTTGTCTGTTTTCATATATTGGTATGGAGGCCTAAGAGGGAAGGGCAGTATTAGATAGGCAAACATATTGCATAGTTCTTGCCCTAAAAGTTCTACACCATCCATTTTCTCTGGTATATGTTGTGTCCTCAGTTTTCATAATTGATGGACTTTTCACCATAGTCCAGCTACTGCTGGATACTGCTCAAACTATGATGTAAAGGAAACTCCATTAAAAATCTGTAGAGCAAGCATTAAACCTAGTAAAAGGAAACAGCAAAGCAGCTGAAAATTATCAATTCTTTGACAGTGATATATTTTGATTTCGTGTATGTATCTGGGAAGTCCAATAGTTTCTGCAGTGCTAACCCTGGCTAAAAGCTTAGACTATTTCTGAATTTCTTGATATGAAATCATATACCTATTGCAAATCGCTAGGCAGGTTAGAAACAGACAGAAAAGTTACTGATGACTTTTAGAAATAAAGATTTTACATCTTTATTAAAAGTTTCTTGGTATCTCAAATTCTGTAATGTACTACTCACCCGAAGTCCAAAGGAAAATGAACACTTAAAAATGGCAGCCTCAGAAACTAAAAGCCTATAGATAACATGAAAATTCAACACTAGCTACACAAGGACACCATAATGACTTTGAAACGCAAGAATAGCGGCTCCAAATTACAAAATTTAGCATTTCAGCAGTCTAAAGACTTTTCAAAAGGGACAAGATTAAAGCCATACTGACTGAGAATCAATAAAGCTTAAAATGCACAACTAATAAATACAACTATTCTTCAAGTATTTTAATTCAGTATTTCTTAGGATTTAGTTCGTACAGTTAAAATGCAGAGAAGTCGTCCCAGGAGCATTACCTAAGTTGTCATTTGCTTTTCCTATCCTGGAATACGCTTTTCACAATTCTTACAGTTCTCCTTCCCCCGTTTCAGCTTCAAAAAAATAATCCCTTTAACAAAGGGAACCAGTACTGTAGCTCCCCTCAACTTCTCCAAACATTTGGCATTTTGAACAACATGATGGAGGTATTCATCCATCAGCCCAAATGTAAAGCGAAATTTTATATCCTCAGAAACAAAAAATTAACTTCTTCATTGCCAATCATTGCAAGTAAATTTAAGCCATGTAAGAGATGCAAGTTAATTATACGTAACTGCAGAGGGAGTTAACACAGGGAACAAACTAAGCAAAGCAAAGAGCTACAAGAAGATTTAAAGTGAGGATGCATCCCGATATCTAAAACACTGTAATCAATAACTCAGAAGTAACATTTGCTACAGACATCATATTCACCATAAGCCATACCTACATATGACCATAATCTGGAATTTATTTCTATTTCCAGAATGAGGAAAACAAAGATTTGCTTTGAAATGAGAATGTGAGCTACAACAATAAGGACAAATATGCTGAATATACCTTGTATTTGGTCATGGTGCTGAAATGATTATTCCTGAAGAATACACAAAGCTCTCCCTCCTGGACAGCTGAAGTCAACTCACACAGTCCATGGTATGTCAGCTGTGTAGCTGTGTTATTTAGAAATTGCTCAGCTACAAATCCTACAAAAGCAATACATACTGTTATGTGTGTCTATTACATACTTCCTAATATATAAAACCTGGTTACAATGACAATATTTTTCCATCTCCTCCCTACGAAGATGCCCCATATTGCCACAAATCTAAGGGAACACATTTAGAGAGGCAAAAATGAGTTGAAAGTTCAAAAACCTCAGCATTTTAGATAAACCTCTCATGTTCAGAAATGCTATATCCACTTCTAGTATTATGGCTTTTTACTTTGTCATCATGTAGTATATAATTCACATTCTAATTATAGGAGATAATAAACAGCCAAGTTGAAATTGAAGTGCTGCCTGTAACACCTTTTCAGAAAAGAAAAGGTCCCTCCAGCTTTTTAAAAAAGTATATTTAATAGATCCAAGAGAATAAGGCTGATCCTTTGTTTGGAAATTGCATCAGAGAAGTTTAGAAGACAAGTACAGTACTGTCTGCCCACCCAGGGAAGAAGCTCAGCAGACAGAATGTAGCTCTACACAGCTGTATCTCTACATACCAACATCACATACAAAATACATAACTAAGATTTCATAAGGTAGATACTTTTATAAAGCATAGAAGAAAGTTACTCACCTTCACTAACCAGTTCACTGTTGTCTGACTGTTTACAAGAAATTATCTTCTCCACCAGCTGATTGTAACTGCAGTTACCAACTGCTTTTACTATGTCAGCAACCTGCAACAGGGAAGACCACAAAACAGAGAACTTACCTTTGTAAGAACCGAAGACAACAGTGAGCCCATAGCAACTATTCATAATAAGAGTTTTAATAAAGAAAGGACATTATCTCCCAAAATACTATGCCAGAAAGTTTTAGCAAAATGTATAACAGTCTGGGCTGGCTTAGATCCTATTTTAAATCCTTAAGTTAGCACTTAACATTGAAAGCGGTTGCTTAAAGCAGATGGAGGATGGAATGGGGCACTGGTTGGCTCAGTTGGGTGGGTGGGTAAAGTCCAATGGGATAAATGAACAGCAACTTCCATGAGCAAGGTACGAAAAGAAAAAAAACCAGGCAGATTATTCCAGCCAAACTCACCAGTTTACCTCTAAGTAAAGAGTACCAGTTTACTGTTTATTAAATACTAACATTAAAAATAAATTATATGTTCGTTAAAGATGCTGTTCTCTATAATTGGTTCTAATGCTCAGCTCTCAAAAGCACTGACTAATAAATCAGAAGAAACGAGGAAAGTAACCTTGCATTTCTTCCAAGTGCTCTTTTACTGAACTTTCAAAAACAATGACTGGGACACGGTATTTGGCAAGTTTCTACTTCCTGCAGCACAACAGTTCTCATTTAAACAGTCATTTATTCACTCCTCTCTGAAGGGGATCCAATTTTTCTCAGTAGATTTAAAGCAACCCATTACCATAATCATTATTATTGGCTCCAGGCAAAATTCTTAAACCTCTCCCTTCCCTCTGAGAAAATTCAGAATTACTTATGTTCTCTTTGAATTATTGAAAAAAACAAAACAAGTTACCTGAGGGTCCACTAACCATCCATGGTACAAGGGGATATCAAGAAGATCAAACACAATGCATTCAGGTGTGTACTCAAACACTCTTACACCTGTAAACTTCACATTGACATCCAGACCCGTCTGTAGCTTGTGTAGAATTGCCATTGCATCACTCATATTCTTACAGCAGAAATAAGAAGAAAAAAAAAGAGAAGATGATCAAACAGAGCTTTGTACACTTGCGGTTACTCTTGTAACTCTTCCTCATTTAGTACTCATCAACTCAACATTTTTGAGGGAAAAAAAAAAAAAAAAAAAAAAAATAAAAAAAAAAAAATTATCTAANAACTCTTCCTCATTTAGTACTCATCAACTCAACATTTTTGAGGGAAAAAAAAAAAAAAAAAGGCAAAATTACAAAAGCAGGAATTAGCTAAACAACTGTTTCACTGCATATTCACATTATTAATTCTCAGTTTGCTGATCTCTTCTAGCACAATGAGAACTCTCCCTCCAATCAGCTGTATTCAACTGCTTATTCTTCTGCACTCACAAGCTGCTTTTAGGCAGCTCTTACTTCTTTTAATTCTATTCCCTATAACCACAAACCAGTTATTTGCAAGAACGAGATTATAAAGGATTATCTCAGGGACCATCCTCAGGCTTCTTCTCCTCTTGTAAGTCCTGTCTTATCAGTCAGGCTGAGGTACTTGCCACCACATACCGAATGAGTAAAATGAATAGATCTACTTGCCAACTCTAATTTGGAGGTTCGATACTTAAAAGTGGTGACCAATAATGAAGAATCTGATTTTTTTGTTGTTTCATAAAAGTTTTACTCTGCATTTCATCAGAAGTGACCAGATATCAGGCTTTTATACTTCAGGTGTTTTAAAAGCAATAATGACATACTCTTACTCTGCTAAATGAATAGAAAAAGTCTATAGCAATTCCATTAGCCATACACAAATTCAGATCATACATCTAGAAGCATTAGTTGAATTTATTTTGTAATGTTTATTTTGTAAACAAAGCAGCAATACAAACTGTCTAGAAAATTGCAGGAGTTCCTCACTACAATTTGAACAGTTCCTGTTTAGCTATTTTTGCACAAAGCAACAGATGTCTAAAAAACATGGATGTAAGTGAGGATATAAATATACAGAACAGTTGAGCTTGGAAGGGAACTCTGGAAGTTGTCTGGTCCAGCCTCCTCAAGCAGGGCCACCTAGAGCCAGTTACCCAGGGGCATGTCCAGATGACTTTGACTACCTCCAAGGATGGAGACTGCATAACCTTCCTGGGTAACCTGTTCTTAAGTTTGTGCATTTGAACTTGTATTTGAATGAAAAAATTCAATCCCTCAAGTATGATAAAAAAGAAAGTTGTAACTGAAATTAGTATCTTGTCATGGTATAGAAATTATTGTAATATCAATCATTATAAATCACACTGTCTGAAAAATTCACTTGTATTTCTTGTAAGAAAACATTATTTAAGACAAAGAATATTAACTGTGTAACAACATGAAACACAAAATTATGATTAACATCCAGACTTAGTTCTAATACTTCTGAAATGCAATAACTTTGTAAAACTCAATTGTATGATTAGTTTCTTTTTCCCCTCTCATGTGATATCAGTCATGCACCTACAAGTACCTTTAGAACATTCATAGAGCAGAAGCTCTCTTTGAAATTGTTAAGTTAAAGATTTAAGGAACAGGTTTGTGACATATAAATAGTAAACCCATACACATGAGCACAAGAAAGTCATAAAGGTTGTACTTTAACCAGATATATAACTTTCATCACACTCCTGTGGCTAATTATAGCTGTAATCATCTATAGTACAGAACTGTGTGGAAAAAAAATATAATAATTTTGTTATTACAAAATACAGATTTTGATATTTTGATATAATTTGGATTATTATTAAACGAATCCAGTCTTCACTCCAATTTCAACTATCCCAAGATACTAGTTTGATTTTCAATACTGAATAAGACCAAGAAAAGAAGACCTAATAATAAACAGAAATAGCTTGAAATCCAGCAACTGTAATAAATTCAAATCACTTTTCCATGAGTAACCAAAAAACCAGCTGAGACCACAGAGCTTGAAAAACTTGCTCTGAGATAATAAATACTACCTCAATATTTCCCTTAAACTAATAGCATCATCTTTAACACAGAAAGACCTCTGTGATGGAAAAAAAATTGTGGTCAGTGCAAATAATATTGCCTTTCATAACATGGAATCAACCTCTTTCTGTCCACCATAACTTAAGAATGGAGATCTCTCTCTTGCCCAGTTTACATCCTCAGAGCAAGTCTAGCAAGCATCACGTAACAGAGCACACTTACGGATGCATTATAGAAGATTTCAAAAGCGACCACACTGTTGCACGTTCTCATCTGTATTTCCACATTACAATTCTCCAATAAAACCAAAATTCTCTCATTGTACTCCTTACAGGCATATAAAAATAATTTCTTACCTCAATAGATACTGAGTTTTCCTCCATTAATAGAAAGTATGTATAAACTATATGTAAAGCCTAGAAAAAAGGAGAAACTAACTACAAAGAATGGCTTGTATGCTTCTGGTTTTTAACAAGCTAAGCCTGAGGTAAGAAAAAAAAAGGTTTAGTTCCTTCAAATGTAAGCAACTATTTCAGGAGGAGTTCCTTACCTGCTCATAATTTAGACGCTGAATTTCAGATATCTCTTTAGGTTTTGCATCAAGAATATAGTCTCCTAAAAAAAGGCAAAAATAAAATTAAATTCATTCCGCACTCAGAGTTTCAACACTTTATTGAACACTTCTGATTGAAGCTGACTGGTCATAAATACTACCATTGAAGATTTCTATCAAATTAATGAGACTGCATAGTTTTATAACCTGAATTATAATTATGAAGTAAAAGATGAGTATAAAACCCATAGTAAGAACATATTAAGAAATAAAATTCAAATGGCCAATGCTGTTACTAAAGCAGCATTTCAAAATCTCTTGGGGTACCATACTAATCTCTTAATCATTCACACAGAAATTCTACATATAGAAATTTACCTTCCTCTGTGCCTCAAAAACAGTAAAAGGTCAAACTGTGTACAATAAGACATGTAATTGCATTACATGATTACAACAGCAACCACTTATTCTCACTGATACTATGAATATTTGGAATGTTTCCATGCACCAGTAACTCTGCCAGGTGTGTATTCCACCTGTGTCTACAACACAAACGTAATTAATCAGTTAATCAGCACACTGGAGTTCAAGAGCTATAAAATCTTTAGTGACCAGTATTCGTAACTGCCTCTCTAAAATGCTTCAGATTTTATTTCAATGCTTTTTGTATTTATTCTCTCGCTCCATTACTAAAAAATATGTTTATAACCGAAGAATAACATTATAGGTTTCCATATTGATGATCTTTAAAGATCGTTCACAGTGGTTGAAGAGCTCTTTTAGTTTTACTCTCTTTTAAGCTGTAGAAGAGCCATTCGGCAACTGCTGATGGACTAGGAACCTAGATAGTTTGAGCAGATAATTTTGTTATTCAATTTAATAAAATAATTCCAGAAGCTAATATACGCCTTCAAGGAGTACACTGATTTACATAACTAGGATTATGTGTGACTTCAGACAGTATTATTCTATCAAAACAGAAGAAATGTTTAGACACAGCCAGCAATGTATCTTAAGATTTGTTTTTCTGAAAGTATGTAATTAACTTTCTTCTTCTACTGAAATATTCAGTGCTAGGCTTTTGAAAAGAACAAGCTACACTCTTTACAAGCAAAAAATAAACAAAGAATATACAGTACTTGCTAGAGTACAAAGGGGAAGAACTATGGTACACACAGCTTAAGTACTATTGCAACTGCACTTTTAACACCTAGATCATTCAGGCTATTGAAGTTATTGATATGTCAGAGGGAAACAGCTGCAGTTTTGCTGGATAACTGAGTAATGCCTGCAAATGACACTCCTATCACCGTGAAGAACAAATTATTTTTTCCTGTTATTTTAACTGGGTCACACTATTATGGATTAGAGTTACTGCAGTCAATTAAAGGCCCAGATGAGTTACTACATTGTGTCAACTATAATAAAACAATATTGTAACAGACATTAATAAGTTTAAAAATACTACAAACCCTAGCAACTGCATCATTAGACTAAGCACTCTGGAAAGCAGTATAGGAAACTTCTAAATGCAATTAAAAAAAAGCAGCAGTAACTCAAATCCGTAAGTTGTTTACAAAGTTGCCTTTGGAAATTACATAATGCAGTTACGTACCTTATTGTACAGTGTTTGACCTTTTAAATATTTTAAAGTTAAGGAACAGAGGAATGTAAATTTCTGTGTAAAACTTCTATGTGAATAATTAAGAGATTAATATGATAACCCAAGAGATTATGAAATGCTGCTTTAGTAACAACACTGATCATTTGAATGGCCACAGTAACTATTTTTTTTGCAGCATGTGTTCAAATACAGCTGAATAGTAAATAAGTAAACTAGCTCTCCCATATTACTCCTCACTGGTAAGAATAATACATAATTGAAACAATTTATTGTAATTACTAACCCAAGTATTCCATCAGCTGTTCAGCCGTTATGATTTCCATCATTGGGGGCAGCTTAATCTGTGAAAGTAAAAGCATATTATCCTTAAAATGTCAAACCACCACAATTTAGAAAGTATGAATATGGTATTTCTAGACAGAAGTCTTCTGATCACATCTGCCTCACCAATTTATAAGACCATTAGTATACTGGGACCAAGAGTGTTCCCAGTACCTCTACTAAATAACAGCTACAAGAAGAGATTAAGAAAAGACATTATGGCTTTTAGAGCACATGGTACTTTCTCTCATTTTAAGCTCTCTGCATAGCACTTCCTACTCCCACCAAAACATTTCATCAGCATTTCCCTCAATTTCGTAAGAGTTCACACCACTCATTGCAGTAGCTCAGCTGCAAGCACCAGGGATGAAAAGACTGGGAATTGTAGCCACACTTAAACTTCACCTTATCCAGAAGTCTTTGATTCCCTGCCTCCATTGGAACTCTTAATTGAGTCTTAACTCAAAAAGTTCCAGCATACAGACAAGAGGCTGCAGAGTATCTGGTAGCAGCAGCTGCTGGGACAGGAATGCCAAGATGAGGAAAACGACCTCCCAGAACTTTCACCCTGTGCTGACATTTCAAGGGTTTGGTTTAACTCCATACAGAAGAGACTGGAAACACAGAACTTCGTGGTAAAGTTTCTGTTCCACTCTCTCCTGATCTATTCCTGTCATTGACACCTGCTAAAACCAACCACGCTGGCAGCCACCAGAGCCAAAAGCTTCTTACATATTCTCATGCCTAAGGTTTAATAGGCTCCAACTACTTTGTTGGTTGTGGAGAGGAAGGAGGAACTTTCCTCCATGAGATGACAGAACAATACATACTGAAGCCTTTGATGCAGCATCTCCTCCATCAATCATCCCAAGTAAATGTTTTGCTTGTGCGCTTCCATTTACATATCTCCCTGCAACTACAGCCAGAGCACAAACACAAAGGCATGCTTGGTAAGGAATACCATAGGAGTATATCATCTTTAACCATACTGTGCTCAATTTTTCCTTGCATAAGTATGAATTTTATTTTGCTAGGGTTTGGTGTTGGGTTTTGGGGTTTTTTTTAAGCTTTCTCTTCCATGTTTAATCTTTTCATCCTCTCTTCAACATCTTACCACAGGAAGTCTAGAAAGTCTGGTATTTATTTTAAGAATTTTTAAATCAAGTTCCTGAACTCTGTTCACAGTTTTCCTTGACTTGAAAGACACAAAGTGAGATGGGTAGCTCATGCTTAATGTTTAATAGGCTCAGACTACTTTGGTGGTTGTGGAAGTTCTTCCATCAGATGGAAGAGCAACACAGATAAAGTCTTTGATGAAGCAACCCAAACTCAAAAATACACTATAGCAACACAGTACACTGTTCACATAGTGGCGGAGAGGGCTTCCTTCCCAAACTGAAAGCTAAGCTATTTTAACAACTTTAATTTAGTGTGACTGAACTAAGTATATCTCTCCATCGATGTTATTCATATTTGACAAAAGGCATATGTGTTAAATATATGGATTTTCAAGAAGTTTCATTAAATTTGGAAGAAAGAGATGCAAGTTAATATGGCCTTGTTATTTATACACTAAGAAACATGACCATACTTAGGTCAGAATTGGCCACACAGCATATGCCACGCACTGATCAACCTGGAGATGGTAGCCATAGAAAGAAGCTGATAGTACCAAGATCTGGGGAAAGAAGGGAATGAAAATATAAATTGTTAGCAAAACAGAAGATTACTGACACAAACTCATTAGAAAGAAGGGTTAATTAGTTCTGCTTATAAAAAAATGAAAATGATATGAATTAAACAGGAAAAATCAGTCATGCATGCACAGGCACATGAATTTTTGAGAACATCTTTTAAATGACTGACAACTGACTGAAGCTTACAAAATTTCTCAACCTTTCCCCAAAACAAATACTCAATAGGATAAAAGTTTTCATAATCTTTGATCTTGTTCATAATATTCATATTGACTATTCATATAAATATAATATATTGCACCACGTAAATAACAGGACTACAGGTTCACAAAGCTGATTCTTAAACTTCTAGTTCTGAATTGGCAGCAGTCAAGCCTTAGCAAACACCAGCTTGCACACCCCTGAGTAGGCTCTGGTTCATTACAGCTTCTAAGGCACACGGAGGTAATGGCACAGAACGGAACTACTTACACTAGATCTGCCTGAAGTAGTTCTCGGACTACAAACAGTACACATGTGCCAGCATAATATTGTATAATAGCATTGCTCCTTCAAATATTAGCAGGAGTACTGTGATGACTCAGCACCATAACTAGCTCTTTTTCATATTTTATTTAAAACCTTCTGTATCAGCTCAGCCAGCATTGCTTGGGGACTTCTGCTCAACACCACGTTTGGGAATCTAGAAGTCTGCATGTACTACAAAAAGCAGCTATACATGGGTTACCTGTATTTGTGTTCTTCATATTCATGGCATAAACATACTAATGTTTCAGGCTTCATGGACTTATGGTATTATTTGTATCACTGATTAACAATCTGACTTTTCCCTCACAACTGTAATGCTAAGCAACTTACGTTTTTTCACTGCAGAACCAAAGCAGTTTTATTTGTATCTGCAGAATATCTCATAGCTGCATATTTTAACAAGCTAAATCTCAAAATTATCTGCTCACCTGAACCCTAAACAAAGCTTGTTTTGTGGGACCATGATCACACCTTTAAAGTTTCCAACACAGTCACGAGTACTTCTAATAGAGCCAACGCAGGATATAGAGAGAACATGACATTTTCTAACTTTTTGGAACTTCATTACGAGTGGTTAAGCTATAGGAAACAGAAAAGAAAAACACCTCAAAACTTGAGAGAGAAAAAAAAAAATCATACAGAACCATGGTCATTCCTCACATAAATCAACAGAAAAAAAAAAAAATTAAGCAGCTGCTGTCCATAGCAATTTTATTTTGAGAAACAGTTTTCTCAATAGGTTTCAATGCTTTGTGTCTAGATTTCACATTCATTTTACATTTTAGGAAAAACACGTTTCCTCAACTCCCACCCATTTCCCGTACTCCTCTATTACAGCTTCCTGATCTTTCGTCTTGCTCTCTCTCTTCCTAACTCCAGCTACTTTTCATTTACGACATTCAGAAGTGGGAAACTAAATCTTTCTCACCCAACTATAATGTGAGGTACAGCTGAGCTCCCTTTGTAAATGAGACTGGTAAACAATTTTTGCATTGAACAGTTGGTGTAGTACAACTTCCACACTTTCTACACATTAGACTACAAACTAGAAAACTACATAATGCTAATTTTAATATTTCCTACTGTATTCTCCCACGCTTCAGAAAGGCTTGAAAAAAACAACTAAGTGATAAAGTTGCTAACACTTCCAAAAATAGTACATGTACAGACCATGCAAATGTCTAATGGCTTATTATTTATAGTCTCAGAACGTGTTTATCTAAAATACGAAACTCCCCTAAGTTCAGAGTTCCAGAAGAGGTAAGGGTAGCTTCAAGCTGCATGACAAAATCAATTAATGCTCCCTGCAAATACGTATCTTTTGCATTGTAGGAACAGCTTCATGAACTTGGCACACAACAGCCTGATAGCACATGCTGCTACACAATAACCTTAACATCTTTCCCCCTCAACAAGGTTTCCTTCAGTCCCTCAGAGCAGTCTTCCTGATGCAGAAAATACACAACTACAGACCTACTGGTCTCTAACCTCAGCTCATCCCACAGGTGCAAGAGGAAAGCTGCCAAGGCCTCTGCTGAGCAGTCATCAGAAGCTCACCAGCAGCTCACCTTCAGAAGCTAAGCCTGTCCATCTGAGCAATCTATGCAAATTCTGGCCATAAGGAGGTTTAGCTCAGTAACAAGAAAAAGTAGATCACGCGCAAAGGACCAGTGCCAGACCTCAAACCTGGCACCACCACTGCAGACTCCAACAAATCAAACGGGTATCAGTAGGAGCATACTGTACTTGGCTCCTCTGAAAAAGAGCCATTTTTATGAGAACCTAAACCTAAAAAATCCTAACTAGATTTTTTTTTACTCCTCTTCTGCACCTCAGTTTGAATACATCTAAACAGTTCTATAACATTTACTTAAGTAATTGTTACAATCACCTAAATACGTAAATCATACAGTTCTAAAAGTTACCAGAATTTTAGTACAACTCTGCATATAGGGAACACAGCTCCCAAAACCTTCCATTCATTCAGAGGACTGTCACAGAAAACACTTTTAAAGACACTATCAAATACACTACTGGGCTTACTCTTCTACATGAGAAGCTGTAAGGACAAGATACTCCATATGCACTCACTTCAAGGCAATATTAGTATTATTTGTATTGTATTATGTTTTCCCTTTGGCATATTTTACAAATGTTTCCTGGACATTTCAGATATGTCATTTCTGTGCAATGTATTAAGGTTCAGAATTCTTTAGCTACGTGACATCATCTCCTACCTAAGAAACAGAGCGGAATTACATGGCAAGCTTATTAAGCTTTAAGCATCTGCTGATTGCTATGGAGTACATCCTGAGGAGGGCTACCCCCACACAAAATTACAGCATAATGCAATGCCAGAAGTTATTGGAAAGTGATGCATGAAATGTATGTAACAAAGATCACAAAAAGTACTTAGAAAAGCAAGCATTGCACTGCTAAGCTTAACTACATAGGGAGCCACAGCCCCGAAGGAAAACTGAACAGTCTTCAGATTTAAACAAGCTGAAAGTCAGTGCCCCACACTGGGACAACCCATGCTTGTACATACATTTTAAATGTTTGTTTTGATACTCTAATAATGCTTTTATTTTCATCACAGAAGCCTAAATGGTTACCACAGTTTCACAGTTACTTTTTCAAGTTGGTATCATACTGCTTTTGTTCTATTTTTTCTTAGAACATCTTTGTAACACTTGTGTAAGTAGAACTCCTCAGCTCTATGTCCTTAAGGCTAAACTGCAAGTTACACTTACACAGGCAGTCTGCAAAAACTCTCCAAAAGAGTGATATCATAACTGTAACATTTAAAAGTCCAGCTTCGACGGTCTGCCACCTCGAAGTTGTATGCTCAGACTCTATTGAAAGTATTGGATAAAAAAGAGGTAGCAGTTTTATATTGCAAGTTTAGTTTCAAAAACTGGTGCTATCAAAAGGGAATCTGGATAGTGCCAATAGGTGCTATTTCTGAATTTCCAAAAAACCACAGCATTGTCAAACCATTGCTTCACAGATGACAGCATAGAAATGCAGAATTCAACGAATCAATTATTTTTAAGTAGTCTTTCTACCTGTATTGCTCAATAAAGAAGTGAATTCTAATATCAAAAAATACCTACTAAAAGTATAATAAAACCTGAATAATTATTAGGAACAGAGAAGAACCTTGCTCCATTAATGAACAAGATCATCTCGCTACTAGGAAGAAAAATTCTGAATATATGGTACACTTACCTAAGGTACACCTTAGGTCTTCTCATTATTGCAACCCTTTATGCAAATTAACAAACTACCTCTCAGTCTCTCCTCCCTCAGCGAAGATTATACCAAAAAACCCCTGTTTTTAATAATGGAAGCAGGGAATTGACCATGCAAATGAGAATGTTCATGAAAACTTGATAACTAGTACTGTAACTGTGGTTTCTCAACTTTGAGCATTTGAATCTATTATCTTCAGTTATTTGAGACTATACCTACCTACACGATGACCAAAATTCTCAGCCTTGTCAGGATAAAGTTCTGAGACACAAAGTTGGTGGCTGATGCAGGGAAGAGAGCCCAGCCCTTAACTGTTTATCTTTTTATTCTCTGTTGTGATTTCGCTTCCCACTCTCATCTCCTCTTTACATCATTTCCGCCCCCACCACCACATACCTTCTATTCACCTAACACATACTATGGTATTCTAATTCTGCTTTTGTCTATTTTTATCTCTTGGTCTGCTCCCTTGTTCCCAAATTATAATTACTTGACCTAATCTCGTGTTCATAATTACATTATGCCTTACTTTAATTGCTTAAAAGTTAAAAAGAATTATTTTAAGACTACAGTAAATCGGCATCCATGATGGCTATTAGAATATAAGCACATTCAGGTCTCAGCGCTGCATTTATTATGACCCAGTTTTACTCGTTAAATACAATCTATTCTGTGTAATTGTACAAATGTACCCCTATTCTTAAGGCAGTTAACTTGCACAAATCTGTATTTTATACAACCCTGCATACACTTCATTGTGCAAAACTAACTTTATTTCCCAAAATACCACCTATGTTTTCAGTGCTATAAATAGTAATGTTTACTTACTAGAAACATGCACACATCAGCAAATAATTCATTGCTTAGCTTAATAAAAGATCATCTAGATTTTTATCCTATTTTAAGGCACCAACAAAGTCCATATATTGCAGCAGCAGCTAAGTAGCATATTAGCAGTAGACTGCCAATATTTATTTTCCAAGTTCTGTGTGTGAGATATGTGCCTAACAGCAGAAGTAAGTCTTTCTTCACAGAATCATAAAATGGTTTGGGCTGAAAGAACCTCAAAGCTCATTCAGCTCCAGTCTCCTGCCATGGGCAGGAATACCTTCAACTACACCAGTTTGCTCTAAGCCCCATCAGGCTGTCCTTCAACACTGCCAGGGATGGTGCAGCCACAGCTTCTCTGGGCAACCTGTACCAGCGCCTTACCACTCTCACAGGGAAGAGCTTCTTCCTAATATATGAATCTCCCCTCTTACAGATTAAAGCCATTCTCCCTTATCCTATCCCCATATGCCCTTAAAAACAAACCCTCTCCAGCTTTCTGGATAACGTTGTCTCAGCACAAAGTTCTGACTGCGCATTAACGCGGTGTCGGCACAGGTGCCCCTCGAACGCTTTCAGCACTACAGGGAACGCCCCGCCCGCCGCGGCGATGTCGGCGTTCAGGTCACGGCACTACCCAAGCGGCACCGCCCGCACCCGCCATGGCACCCGCAGAGCTGTACCTTCCAGGCCAAGAGCAGCACGTTCATGATGGCCAGCAACGGGCAGGGTCCGTTCTCGTTCTGTGTGATGACAGGCGTGTTTTCCTCCTTCCAGCGGACCCACTTGATGTGATAGACCGACTGGCCCGGGAAGCGCTCCTTAGAGGCGGAGAGGAGCTGGGAGCCCGCCGCGGGCCTATCCCCTTCGGGCTCTGGAGCCGCGCCCTCCGAGGAGGCCCCCGCCACCACCGCCTCCTCGGCATCGCTGTTGAGCTCGGAGCTGCTCGGGCAGCAGGAGTGCAGGTTAGAAAAGGAGTCCAACGAGTCCAGGCTCCGGGACTCCTCCCCCGGGGGACTGGGAGCCCCGCTGCTCCCGGAACCGGCCCCCGCGGGACCGCTCTCCGAAATAGGCGCCGCTTCGGGGCTCTCCGACACCGCCAGCCCCACGCCTTCCGCCGCCGGCGTGCTGCTCTCAGGGGCCCGCGAGGGAGACGCCGTACAGGGGACCACGGCGGGAGCGGGTGCCCGCAGAGGGGAAGGGCTGCGCTGCCCGCCGCTCTCCTCAGCTACCGCGGGCCCTTCGCGGCAGCCGCCCTCGCCTGCCGCCGCCTCTTCCAGGAGGAGCTGGCTGGCAGCGCCCCCGCCGCCCGTCTTCAGCGAGCCCGAAGGCGGCGGGGGCTGCGCCAGGCTCTCCATGCCCGGCGCGCCCGGTTCCGTCGCTCTCTATTGGCACCACAGCGGCTGTTCCTTCGCCAACAGCGCCCAAGACGCCATAACACCAGCGACGGCTCCGCCCCGCCGGGGCCGTGTGGGCGGGAGCGGGAAGCAGCCAAGGGTGACCGCGGGGCCCGGGGCGGGGGAGGGAGAGCCGAGGGCGTGGCCGGCGGAACCTGTCGGCGGACGGGAGCCCGGGACCCGCGGTGGAGGACGCCGGTGTCCGGGGAGCGGGAAGGGGGGGAAACAGGGAGGAAGTGCGCGCAAGCCTCGGCGCGAGCCCGGAAGGGGAAGCATGAGGCGGGGCAGGGTCGGGCCTACATCCCGTAACCAGCTGGCCGCGCAAAGCGGGACAGCTTCCTGAGGCGGCGCGTGCCCTGGGGGTGCCCGGTACCCGCTCCACCCCAGCGCAGCGCCGCCAGCCGGAGGACGGCACAAATCCTCTCGTTGCCGCGCCCCGCCTCTTTCGCAGGGAGGTGGCGGGGGCGGGCCGCGCCTGCGCGGGAAGGGCGGTGTGAGCAGCGAGGGGAGATGCTCTCCGGCAGCCGCTGGGATGGATTGCCCCGGGAGCAGTGAGGGGAGGTCCGTGCTCGCGGGCGCTGAGGTGAAGCGCTGCGGGAGGAGGCCGCCGGCGGCCCGGCCGGCCCTGCGGAGGCCTTCAGAGCTTCCTGCTGCAGTTTGTGGGGTACCGATATTACTGAAGTACCCATACGGTGAGTGTGACCGGTAACTTAGGAACTGATACGGTCGTATTACTCTATTCACCTTAATGAACCGGTTTCCTTCTCTCCCTATAGAAACTTTCAGCTTTTAATCACAAATTTTGAGTACAGTTTTGGGAAGGTAAATTCGTATGTTCTCTGCTTGGTAGTCAGACCTTTTATCTGAGGTCTTCCTAAGCAATATTAGCAGCCTTATCTGAAGTACATTCATTGTAACTGTGCTTACTTACACATTTATGTAACTTCTGCTGTACCTGTTGGGGGGGAGGAATTTGAGGATTTGGGTTTTTTATTTTGACAGGGGAATAGGGCTGGAAAAGGAAAAATAAAGGATGAGAGTTTAAACTGAGAAACTTGTCACAAGCCCTAATATATAAATAATAAATCTTTGGGTGAGCATAGTTGAATGTGAGAATTAGCATGTTGACTGCCAAGAAATTAGTATCTTTAATGTCTTTATTGATGATCTGGATAAGGGAATCAAGTGCACCCTCAGTAAATTTGCAGATGACAGCAGCTTGTGTGGGAGGTCTGCTGGAGAGTAGAATTGCTCTACAGAGGGAACTGGACAGGCTGGATAAATGGGCTGTGGCCAGCGGGATGAGGTTCAGCACGGCAAAGGGCCAGGTCCTGCACTTTGGGTCACAACAACTGCAAGCAATGCTCCAAGCTTACGGAAGAGTGGCTGGAGAGCAGCTCAGTGGAAAAAGACCTGGGGGTGCTGATTAACAGACATTGAACATGAGGCAGCTTGTGCCTGGGCAGCCAGGACGGCTAGGGGCAACCTGGCCTGTATTAGCAGTAGTGTGGCCAGCAGGGCCAGGGCAGTGATCATCCCCCTGCACTGGGCACTGGTGAAACCGCACGTAAAATCCTGTGTTCAGTTCTGGGCCCCTCTAGAAGAGAGATAATTGAGGTTCTGGAGCACATCCCAGAGAAGGGCAATGAAGCTGGTGGAGGATCTGAAGCACAAGTGTGATGAGGAACAGCTGAGTGACCTGGGGGATTTAGTCTGGAGAAGAGAATGCTCAGGGGGGACTTCATTGCTCTCTACAGCTACCTGAAATGAGATTGTAGTGAGGTGGGGGTCTGTCTCCCAAAGAACAAATGGTAGGACATGAGGTAACATCCTCAAGCTCTGCCAGGGAAAGTTTATAGACTGGATATTAGGAAAAATCTATTCACTGAAAGGGTGGTCAGACATTGGAACAGACTTCCCAGGGAACTGGGGGAATCACAGTCCCTGAAAGTGTTAAAAAATGTAGATGGAGGCTCCTAGTGACATGGTTTAGTGGTGGGCTTGGCAGTCCAGGGGTAGAGGTTGGACTTGATCTTAGAAGTCTTTTCCAATCCTGTGAAGCATTCTGCCATAATGGTTCACATTTTATCTTCACTGGAGGATTTTCCTTTACACTTGAATCATGAAGGTTGCTCAGGACAGCCTCACAATGAAGAAATCCCTGTTCAGTGGGGACAACTGCAACATACTGTGACATGCAGAGCACCAGGAGAAATAGGTGACAAAATAAAACTTGAAAAGTAAGTAAATTGGTATCTGCAAGGAAAAATGTGTATCGAGGGCAACTGATACAGCCAACTGATGGAAAGTATTTACACTTTCATCACACCTCCTTAAAGGAAGGGGCCCAAGGCTGCTCACACAAAGGTGTGAAGGGGCTGAGAGATGCTGCTCGGGTACGAGCCAAGTTTGGGCACTAGCTCGTTCTTTTTAGCCCGAGGACGCAGATCCTTGTGGCCCAGAGAGACACCGGCACCACTCGGCCCCAGCAGAGCCCTTCAAGGGTCCGGGGGCCTCAGCCGCTCCGCCTCGCCTCACAGGCAGCCCGAGGGGGGCTGAAGGCGCGGCCCCAGCCTCCCTCAGCCGAGAAGCCGCCCGATCCCGGCGGTGCCGTGGGCGGGATCAGCGGCTGACGCCTTCCTGGTGACACCGCTGAGGAAATGCAGCTCGCCCGGACCCGGCCGGCCCCGCGGAGGCAGCCGGGAAGGCTCCGCCCTGCCGCCATTGGGCGTCTCCCCTGACGTGACGTCCCGCCCCGCCCCGCGGGCGGTGAACTCGGGGCTCCGCCCGTTGTGTGGGGCGGGAAGCGGGGTTGCTCGTGTGTTCTGGGCGTGTCCTGCGGCCCCGCCTTGCCGGTGGCGTCGAGCGGGCGGCTGGAGGAAGCCGTGGAGCGGAGCTTAGTGGGGCGGGGCGAGGCGAGGCGGAGCAGAGCGCTGCCGGGCGGGGGGCGCCGGGGCAAGCTCGGCGGGGGACAAAGCGGAGGGAGGCGCGGAGCTCGTCCCTCCCTATCCCGGCGCGCGACACGGGCGGATGTGCTGTGGGTAGACGGTGGCGGTGGGGCCTGGGCCCAGTGAAGATGGATCTAGCGGGGACGATAATCCTGCTGTGCTCCTGTGCGGCAGGCGCCGGAGGTGAGGACGCAGCTGGGCCCGCCCAGCCCACGGAACCCTGGTTTGGGGCTGCCGGCCTCCCTCCTTCTTTCTCTCTTCCCTGAGCCCCCTCCGCTGCGGCGCGGCTCGGGGCTGGGGGCGACGGGCCCCTCTCGCCTCAGCGCCCCGGCGGCAGGCCGCGGCTGGGCCGCCGGCCCGGGCTCTCCTTTCTGTCGCCAGCTCCCAGACACGTTCCCTCCATCCTGTCCATGCTTTCTTTCCTCGCTGCCTGTGACCGGCCCGGCGCCCCTACCCCTTTCCCGAGACTTTATTCCGCAGAGGTCCGACCTACCTGTTCTCTCTTTTCTTCCTCACCCCTCTTCCCTGCCGCTCTCGATTGTGCTTCCCCTGCCTGGCTCTGTGCTTTCGGTTGCGCTTCAGTTGCTCGGGACTTTCCTCACGGTCCAGCTAGCCACTTCCCGGTTACCTTCCTCCTCTCTGTCCGCGGAGGGAATTAGACGGCGGCTCTGAGGAGCGGTGGCGGGCCCCGGCGGCTGCTCCGGGGAGGGCCGGGTAGCGTCACGGCGAGTGGGGGAGCGGGCGGCCGCGCAGGTGTCCCGTTGCCCGCGGAGCGCTCCTCACCTCGCCTTCCATGCGGGCGCTTCCCTGACCCCGAAACCAGGAAGCGCGGGTAGACGGAACTCTCAGATGGAGAAAATAAGGCGAGCCCGGGTTTTCCCCTGAGTTGTGACCGTAGCTTCAAGGAGGGTCTGTCTCCCTCTCTCCTAGGCCACAGGAAAACATGCTTGGGTTTATGGGGACGCATAACTTTGTAATGACTCCCGTTATGAGTTCATTTTCAGCAGGGAAACTGTTAGGGCACTTCGTTGACTGTGTCTGGTAACGTTTAATTGGCCAAATGATGGGTGGGAAGTGGTGTCAATTTTTTACAAGGGTATACTTTGGAAAAAGTAGGCTTTGGCAGGTATTTCTAGAGAAGGACGGGTAGAGCAGCTAGAAAGTCCTCTTCCTTATGGCACCTCTCTTATTTATGTGGGCTCTGCATCTGTGTACATCAATACCGATGTTCATTAACAAAGAATCTAGCCCTAAACCCTGGTCTTCTACACGTTATTAAAAAGTAACATCAAAGTATGTTGAAACTTTAGTTGGTTGTTGTCCTGTGTTTAACAGTAGCAGTCAGTTTTTCTCCTTAGTAGCTGATGCAGTTTTTATGTTTTGTGGCTAAGCAGTCAGCTGAAAAGCAAGCTGCTTTGAGTGGTCAGAAGTCATCCCATTATTTATAGGACTAGGAGTGATATACAGAAAACGTTTTAGTGATTTTTTTTTGTTAATA
This sequence comes from Agapornis roseicollis, assembly GCA_002631895.1. Lineage (NCBI taxonomy): Eukaryota > Metazoa > Chordata > Aves > Psittaciformes > Psittacidae > Agapornis > Agapornis roseicollis. The sequence goes on from NDXB01001502.1 coordinate 98,670, forward strand.
GATTCTTGTAAATTATCAAGATATTTTAGACTTAATTATTGGCATACATTTCAGGGGCTCTTTGTTTTCTGAACTAAACAGTGCTGGCACAGAATTAACACAAAGTGATTCATTAACCAGTTGTGAGGGTTGTTCCCACTGTTTAATGCCAGGCAGGCAAATATTCCTTAAAGTCATAGTAAGCGTAATAAGTATTTTCCTCTTGATATATAGAAGTGCATGAAGCGTATTTTAATTTAGAAATCCATGTTAATTTTTTTCTTTGAGAGAAACTTGAGAGAAGGTTGGGCACCTTCAGCACCTCTTGCACTAGAAGCATACCTCACTAGCAGGTAACAGAAGTGCATCTCTTGGTGTTTATCAATGAAGGTAAAAGTCTAAAGAAAGCTTAATAATACTGGATAGAAATCTAGTAATGATGTCTAATACACATCTCTGAAATACCCTCTTTTTTTAGTTTCTGGTAAAAGCCTTAACATAATTACAAAAAACTTACCGTAACTGTATAGAATTAAGATTGGTTTTAAATATTAGAACTTTCTGTTTTAACTACTTACATTTTTAGAGTTTACTGTATTTTTTTTTTATTACTGAAAAAAATAGAGCTCTTCATTTGCATGCTTTTCTTCTAGGCAGGCATCAATATCTGTGTGAAAAGGGATAAATTCATGATTCTTAACAGTTTTACTGTGAGAACAGTGCAGACTGGAAACAACCGAGACCCAGCAATTAGCCGTATTTCATTTGTGGACAGTGCTCATTTATTTTACGCAAATCTTGAAGCTAAGTTATACTTACCTGTAATCTTGTCTAGTTTTAAGCATGCAGGTATATTAAGCAGTACTTATTTATCCATATTTAATGGTGTTCTTTGGGGAATGGAAATAACTGATAGAATCATAGAATGATTCTATCTGAGCACCGTTAGAAGAAAAAAAAGGGAGAGGGAAGGAGAACAGAAAATATGAAAAGAGAACTTATGAGATCCACCAAAAGCTGGAGTTTAACTAGACTGATCATACCTAATCTAGGCTGATCAGATGCTGACTGTGTTATAAACCTGTGGTAAATTGCTTGTATTCACTGGTACAACACACCCTTCTGTGTGTTGCTAGGACTTTCAAGTAGTATCTTGGTGTCCTGTGCTGCTGGATGTTGAACTACCCAATTCCCTGTGAGCATAGGAGAAATTCTGTTTTTCCTGGACACATGGGGGAGTTGTGGGAAGGTATTTATGAGATACTGGTGTCTGAGCAATTTAGTTTGCATCTTTGCTATAAATTGGGAAGAATACTGGCCTTCATTATCATGGCACTCAGCCTCAAGCATTCATCTGGGGTTTAAAAGCATTATGAATTCTATATGGCTGGATGAGACAGTGTCCAGTAAAGACAGCTGTCAGATGGCTGCTTCAGAAATGCCCAAGGTAATTAAAAGTAAATAAAATCAGGTGTTTAGTAACTTCAGAATACCACTGTCAAAAAAGCCTAAGACTGCAGTTTATTTTTGCTTTTAAAAGAATCTAGAGGTTCAGTTATGCAGTATAGTAGAGCCACTGTAATGAATTACTGTTGTCTGGTGGTCCTGCCTGCCAATTCATTCCCACCTCTCCTTCACTGCCTCTTGTTTAATGGCATGTGGGAGCCAATTCAACTGCTGATTTAAACAAAATAAATTAATCATTTCCTGCCAGACATGTAACAGTTTATTGTGCAGACCCAAGCCCAGTCTTGGAAGAGCTAGGACTTGCACAGGGTGGAGAGGAAGAGGGTAAAACAAAAAGAGGCCATCTGCTTACGCTAATGGTGCTGTACTGTCTGTGCCCTAAATGTGATGTTTCAGTGAAGGGAAATGATCCTGACTTGCACTTTTTGGTTGCATGTTTTTCTTTCACTAAAAGCTAATTTGACCAGAAGTGTGGTTTTTCAGCCAAATCTGTTTTAGTGCCAGCACAAGGGAGGAATAGAAATGGAGTAGAGGAAAAAGGGCAGTGGGACCTGCCCTTCTGCTGGCAGCTATGAAACTACAGCCTGAATAAATTCTTCAGCGAGATTTAAGTCTGGAGGTATGTGGTAGGATTACTGGCTTTCGGTGTACTTAAGCATGGAAGGGCTAAATCTGAGTGCTATGAACGCTCTTTAATGTTCCATGTAAAGGAAACATTTTTTTTAAGAGAAACTTGGCATAGAAAACTTCTTGAAGAAGTGCATCTTGCTTTGATTATTTTAATTAAAATTATAATAATCTCTTAGAGATTTATCATATGATGGCATTTCAAATCTGCAAATTAATTACAACAGAGAAAAAAAGAGTTGTCTGGTAGGTTAGCCTGGCTGCTGAACAATTTCTGATAGTCTGTCAGGTTGTATTCTCAGCTTTATTTTTCACTAACAAACTTGAATTATATTTGAACTATTTGCCTTTGTGCAAATCTTAATGTGAGTTGTCTAGTGTAAACCTCATCTTTTAGAACAGTGTATACTTGATTTATCCTTTTGTGAGAAGTTTAATGTTATCCTTTACCACAGTATGTACAAAATTTAATGGATTTTTATGTTTACATTGGTAAACTTTCAGTAGTTCTTTACCAGTTGTGTTTGTGTGCATGAACTTACCTTCTGTAAGGAGTTCCTCCATAATCTTTTGAGAAGATTATGAATGTTGAATATTATGAAGGAGATTGTGTATCAGTTGCAGACTTTAACTGCTCTAGCAATGTTAACATTATACATGCTTCTGGAAGTTAATGTTCATTTGAAGCCATGATTCTGACCCTGTCTGAAATCCTTCTAAAAAGTAAAATAGCTTTTGCTCTAGGTGATATATAGCTGCTTTTCTTTAGCAAGAGGAGAGCAGCAAAAGTGTTTGTGTTAAGTGTATACTATGAGAGTACTTAAAAAATACGGAGTTCTTTAAGGTTTTGAGGAAGGGAAAAGAAATAGCATTGTTTCCCTGTGTGATCACATGAAGTATATAAATTCTGGTTAAGAAAAAGGTATTTTGCTTAAAACACTCTCCTTTTGCATGGTAGAGAGAACAGTTATACGACTGCTTAATTTCAATAGTCTTTTGCTGCCTTGTAACAGTAGTTACTGCTGAACAGCTATTTGTGACTCAGTTGAGTGTAGTCTCTCAGCTTTCCACATGGTCATGAGACCAGGATTGGGTGCGAAGTATTACTGGGTCATCAGTATATTTTCATGCTTTAAAACTTTTTTCCTAGGTGCCTGAAGCTGTTCAAGGAGTACCTCACAATACTGAGAAAACAATGGCCTACAACAATATAAGGAATTACTTGTTAGAAGCCTTCTACCATAGAAAAGTTGAAGATAATGTAACTTGTTAAATATTCTTGGTATTATGGAGCACAGAAGTTTTCATGTTCTGCAGCATACTAACTCCTGAGTTCCGAGAAAGTTTGAGTTATTAATATCATATTCTAGGTTTAGGTTAATTTTTTTAATTAAAACTTCAGCTAAATTTTAATGTATATCGGTTAATTTTGAAGTTTGTATTGACAGTTTGGGTCACATACTTGGATATATGGAAAGCATGTATCTAAAGTCCAGTTAATGTATATTGTGCATCAATTTTCTGTAACAAGGGGACTCAGATTAATCTTGTTTGATTTATAGAAGTTCTTCAGCCATAGGAGGTTTTTCTGCTTCTGAGATTATGTTGAAAGTGATTAGAGAAACGTCAGACAGGTACAACATCCTTCATGCTGCAGATTCCTCATGCTGGTTGCTGAAACTTTGGGTTTGTCCTGCATCTTATTTTGATTAGATTTTTTTCATAAATGCTTAGGATATTTAAGATGTTTTGGGAAAGCTGGATGAGGATGGACTTCTACTTTGGGGCTAAGAGTGAGAGGAAATTAGAACTAAGTTGGTTTTTCATTGGACTGAATTTGTACTCAGCAGTGAAGAGTCAACATTTACAGAAGCCTACAGTACTGCAAGGAAATTTGAATGGGGTTTATCTGTGGTATATAATTACTTGAATTTTAAAAAGTTATAGTAGTATCTTGTGCACATTGTTAAATGCAAGCAATGCATTTGGAAATATTAATTTACTTAGTAATTTGTGTTGCTTGTAGAGCTTATTGGCCATAAAGTACTATGAAATGCAGTTATGCAGTTCCTATGATACGGAAAAAAAAAAATCTTACACTCCTCATGAGGATATGTTTGAAGAATACTGATTCAACCTAGAACTGGAAAAACCAGCAACTTGCACTTTCTGTGTTCTAATTTCGTATCCTTAGTGTAGNAGTTCCTATGATACGGAAAAAAAAAAAATCTTACACTCCTCATGAGGATATGTTTGAAGAATACTGATTCAACCTAGAACTGGAAAAACCAGCAACTTGCACTTTCTGTGTTCTAATTTCGTATCCTTAGTGTAGATAAAATTGTGTTTGTGTACCTCAGCTTTCAATAGACAACTTAGATTTTATGTGGCTGACAGTTGATTTTGTCTTTCTTGTGAAAGATTGTGTTACAGCTAGTACAAGTGATGCTATATATACTGCACTAAGTTTGTCTTTGTATCATCACATTGCATCTCAGTGAACTAGAAAGGTATGCCCAACTTCTTTCACTAAAAAGCAGTAGTTCACTGAAACGTCTGAAGTTTTGGGATATGCTTTTTTGAAGGGGTCATGTAGGGAAGAACTTGTATAGCAATTTTTACTAAATATTGACAGTGCTGAAACTTCCCTTCTACAAACACATTTGGGAATATATTGCTGTCAGGTTGCTTAAAAGAAAACCTGACTTTTTTTGCATAACAGCATTAAGATGGTGTTTACCTTTGAGTGGTTTGATACACAAGGTAGTTTCTGTAATGAATAGTTGATTTGCTCTTCAGAAACCATTGCTTGTATGGAGTGACAAGAGAAGAATTGGTTGTGTATTTGTTGCACAAAGTATATAAAAGAATACTGCAAGGCTTTGTTTCAAACAGTGCTAGTGATTTCATGTTAGCCTACCGATAAGTTATGTGTCAAAACATGCACTTCTTGGAGTTTTGAGATATTATACATAATATCATTAATTCTTTGCTGGCTTTAATATTTAGCACATCTAGAAGCAGAACATAATTTAGGTCATAATCTGCTTTTGAAACCAGAACCACTGAAATGATCTCACTCTCGACTATAGCTTATGTATATAGATATCTAATTTCCTTATAATTTGATAACAGTTTAAAAACTGCTTTTCACTGTATGTTAAACGTACTATGTACGTTATCTGCATTGGAAAGACGATTTGCTCTGTGAGTTGTTTTGTGGGTGGTTTGGGTTGATTGGTTTTCTGTTGTATTGGGTGTGGCTGGGGGGAGGGTTTAGTGATAGTGGTTTTCTGTCGGGGTGTTTTTCTCTTATTTCTCCACATTATTTCATGCTGTTGGAACTTCACTTCTGTCTTTTTTTTGGTGTGATCACAGTTAGTGAATCACATCACCTTAATAATTCCTTCTACAGTATCTGTGTTTACTTTTGGCAGGTGGATGAAATGTTTTTTGTGCATAATGGTCTAGTGCTAGTGTTTGATATAAAAGTGTCATAAGACTTGTGAAGAGTGTTGAATGTGCAGAGGCAGGGGATGGAGAGCTTGGTGGCAGTTGGGATATGAAGATACCCTTCTTGTGAAATACATGCTGTACTGTCCATTTATTGTGCATATACTTCTATGATTGCTTGAGTTAGATTAACTAATAAGAAAGTGAATCCTGTGTGGAAGCTGTGTACAGATTTGGAATAAGTGACCAGAATTGGAATTAACCAAATATCTGTAATGTATATAGTGGTTCCTTGTCTGGAGGAAATTAGTGTATGTTAACTTTTTTATGGTTTCAGTTCTTGTGATTACTGGCCTGTTGGCTCTTCGGTATGCAGAAGTACATCTGAGGGGTATATTTGCCAGGTGTCTGAGCAGTGCAAGGAGCTTTTTAGAAAATTCCAGCAACTTGGAGTGAAAAATACTATATTCTGGTAAAGTATCTCCTGTCTAGTATAAATATAGAGCTGAAATGGTGATCCTCTGTATGTATGTCATAGGTGTTTGAAGAACTCTCAAATGTTAGTGTCTCTGGTCAGTTCTGCATGTCTCTTCCTTTGTCAGGATAGGAGGACCAAAATCTTTCCCTATGTCCTGTCATGCACTCTTAATGCAAAAAATACTACCTTAGCAGGAAGCATCCAAAATTGATTGAACTGGATGTACCTTTTCAGAGATACATCTTTAATAAAACAACTCCATGTGATAGAACATCCCTTTTCATACAAAATATTGTGTTGCTAGGTGGCATGATTTGCTCTTAATTTTTCTGGATATTTGGCACATGGAGCATAAACATTCTGAGCAGATACTTTGGTGTCCTGAGTGCAGAGTGAAGCTGGAAGTGTAACTGTTGTAGGGAACTAGAAGCAAAATGTTCAGCTGTTGCACTGCTTGTGTTTGTGCCACAAGTGCATTTCTGAAACATCTCTCAAGCTTTTTTGTCTACAGTGATGTAGGTTGCATTGTGAACTAATTCTTGGGTAAAAGAACTAGCTTTGGTTGAACTTGGTAGAAGTTGCCTTCCAAGGTCCATGTAACTCACTCTAACTGCAAGTGTGCATTCAGTCTGTGGGACCAGGGTAGAATAAATTTCAAGGGTACAGAGAAGAAAAAAAAGAGTCTGAAATGCATGTAATAGGGAAGTTGGGTTTTATTCACCCACAGTTTTACACCATAGGGCTGCTATACCTGCTGTTGTGATTGTAACTGTAATAATCTCTCAGGCATGCTAAACTTTACTTTTTTTTTCCCTCTTTTCAGGCCAGTATGGAAATCCCCTAAATAAGTACATTAGACATTATGAAGGATTATCTTACGATGTGGATTTGTTACACCAAAAACACCAGCGTGCCAAAAGAGCAGTATCACATGAAGATCAGTTCTTGCACCTAGATTTTCATGCTCATGGAAGGTTAGTGATATTTCAAAAGGTATTTGTTTAAAGTATTTTACTCATGGATGTGTTTGTAGTGAAATGTAAGTGGTGAAAGACAGCCATAAAACTAGTGCTAGCTAGAATGCACTAAAATGCAGTGCATACAGTTTCTATGAAGTATTTGCACTGATGTTCAGTATAAGTGTGAAAATGTTGCTTGTAATCACTCAAACTGGTGGTAACTATTAATGCACTTTGAAGCTTAAACAATGGAATCATACTGGGAGCAGAATGGTAGTTGACTCCGAGTTTATAATGCAGCTTTCGTATATTTTTTACAAAAATAATGCCAGACTGCCTGAGGAGATTTAATTGAGAAAAAGTGAAATTTCAAAGTGCACTTGAAACTACAAAATATGCCAGAAAACTGTTCTGTTTCATGTGTGATGGTGTTGTCTGCTTTCTGTACTTTTGTGGAATTTGGCTATTATTTGACATGGGGAAAACATAGTTCCTGTTGCAAGGCTTGTTTTGCCTTTCATTTAATGTGTGATGGTAGCATGTTAGATATTTGGTGTGAGCAGCTGAGGTATAATTTGTAGGCTTCACTTATGATCTCTTTGTACTTCAGAATTCTCTGCTGTGTGTATAACTGAGGAGTAGCAGGAAGAAAAATTGGAAGTTGATAAATAATTGCTAGCTAGCTGTATGTAGAAACATAGTAAGTTTGACAGCAAAAGTAAAAGCGGGTTTCCTTAACCTGTTTTGAGTATTGTTTTATGAGTAAGTGTTCTGCTTCTGTGCTGGTCTGTAATTTTTTCAGGGAGTGAAGTGTTGCTACTGGAGGTGTACCCGGTAATGACTGAATTTCAGTGAATGCTCCCAAAAGGCTAGCATTAGAGTTTTATTTGCAGGTGTTCTAGAACTGCAACACAGATTCTGAATTCAAAATTCTGTTCTTAACAACCACATTTTTGGTTGTGATTTTTAGTACAGGAAATTCTGTTATTTAAAGAAGAGTCATATTGCTGCTGAATCTGCTGTAACTTCACAGGCAATTTCTAGTCTTTGCAGTCTAATGCTGCCACTCTTAAGCTGCAGGCTGATGCTTAATTTAGATTTACCAAAGTGTGTACTACTGCAGAGAGGAACAGGCCTGTCTGCATTCCCAGCATCATCTTTGTGCTAGCAGTAGTAGTCTTAAAACCATGCAAGGAATAGGATCTGGGAACTCATCCAGCTGAAAATTATTTGGCAAAAAAAAAATCAGTATGATGTGATGGGGGGATGCTGAGGCCATTCTTTTGGGGAGCAGCCCACATTTTGGTCCACTTGAGTAGGTTCATCTTGTCATTGGTAAAGATGCTATAGTACTCTTTTGTAAAACAAAGCTCTTGGAATGTATAGGCTGAGCTGTGTTAATAATGTGGGCTAAAAATCCTTACAGTGTAGAACTGTTAACCATATCTATGATAATGAGGTCTAAAATTACTTCCTCTCTTGCTTCACGGATCTTAGTCACACCAGACTTTAGACAAAAAGGTTTACAAAGATTTTTATAACAGCTGCTATTACTCATGAAGGAGAGTGTTGGTGTTTATATGTGGAATTGATTCTGAATCCCTATGCTTTGAGGCACAAATCCATCACTAACTGAAGAGGCTGAATGGAAACTTACTACAGGGTCAAACCAGTCCATAATTTAGGATTTTGGTAGTTTCCTGTGAGACACCTTAATGCTTTCTACCAAAGAGGGGTAGTTGCCAGGCTGTAAATTTAGTCCACAAATTTCTCTTAATCAGTCTGTGTGTGATCTTACAAAATATTTTCATTTGTCCTTGAATATGAATTAGGAACTGTCAAGCGAATTGTGGTTTACTTCATACAGTCTAATAGCTTTGAAAGTGTATAGCAGTTTGAAAAATTGTAGCATAAATAGGATTGCCTTTTTGTAGTTGCAGCTAGTTTATTGTGAACAGCTATCAACAGTAAAACCTTTCTATCAAATATTCTAGTAACTTTGTGGTAATGGAGAAAATAAAGCTTTTGCAAAATACTTAAACCATTTATATTTAGCCCACAGACTCTTTAAACATTGTATTTAAATGCAGGTATTGAAACTTAGAGGCATTCAGTCAGTGTGAAGTTTGAGATTTTGAAAGCTTAAACCTGATTTTTTTGAATGGCCTCATACCAAATGGCTAGTTAAGACTTTGCCTGGGTCCAGAGGTGTGTTGGCATACAGCTGTCCAACCTGTGGCTCCTTAACTTCATCAGGAATTTGTTTCAAACCTCCTGTTGTTTTAAAATACAACTTGTTTTGGCAGATGTAATGAACTAAACCAAACCAGCCTTTATTCAATGCTGAAATTGTAGCTTAATAGGACATTGAAATTGCTAAACTCAGCTATGGATACCTATTAATTTATTTTGAATCATAAACTATGTAGTTTAGATGAGTTGACTTTACTGTTTCACCAGTGGTGCAAAACGTGTTAATTTCTAAAAGGAAGGGAACGTGAAGTTTTAAAACTTGGTTATGTATCATAGCTCTTCCACCTGCCAGTTTATCTAGTGTTTTAGTGTGGGTTAATTTAAAACTGTACTCCTGAGACCCGAATGCATGCAGAAGAATCAAGGAACTACATCTGTGTAGCATTTAACTGTATTGTCTGTCTTTTTACTTAACATATTCCTAGTCATTTATGCTTTCTAATTTTTTTCTTTATTTGGCCTCTTAATGTCCATCCACACCCATTTCCATCCTTTCTCCTTGATCAGTTGATGACTCTCACTTGGGAAAGTTGCCCATGCAACTTGAGTGAAGAGTTCAATTTTCAAGTAGTACTTGAGGGCATGATAATACCTGCTTATTACTAAATTAAAGATACGTTGAGAACTCCTTTCAGGTGTTTTGCGACTTAGCTACAGGTTTCATTAGATTTTTACCTAAACTTTTTTTAATACTGTAATCTTTTAAGTTCAGACATGTCTGTAGGAATGTATGTTCTATGCATGATGCTTGTAATAGGAGAACTATCATTAGAAATGCTTGGAAAATGGCTTCTTTCTGAATCGTACAAATAAAAAGACTTTTTGTATGATTATCCTTGTGATTAATAAAACATGCACTTGCTGAATATTGCTAGGCTCTAGAAAATCTGAGATAGTTTAAAAATACGAGCTTCACTAATGAAAATGTTGGACTCAAAAGTACTTACTTTCTTCTGCCATGTTACAAAATGTAATAGACTATTACATTTTCAGATCAGTCTGTATGAAATCTTGCAGAGGTTTGAGTTACGATAGTCAGAAACTCAAATATCTTCTAACTAACAATGACATGCAAGCTTTGCTTCCACTGTATTAGAATATCAGTGATACTGATTGTTTGTAGTAATCCTTGGTCACCATTAGATGTTTTCCTTCTCTTTGTTTTCTTATTCACCAGAATCTCCTTGCTTGCTCTTTTGCAACACCATAAGGACATACCCCTATGTATTAAAAAAAGCAGGCATCCAGCTCTGCTCTGGAACTTCAGAAATACAGCAGTAGGTGGTTTTTGTAGGGGAAGGAGTTTTCAAAAATCTTGGTATCCTGTCTTTCTTGGGTTTGTATGGGAAGGGAAGGAGAAAAGAATTCTCATTTTCCTGGTTCTGTATAAAAAGGCAAATAGCGTGCACGTGGCAAGTCCAGTGGGCATCAAGATTTGGTCATTATTGCTTTAAATAACTTGACAGCTAAAGAGCCTGTCAGTGCTTTCAAAAGAGGACACTGTGTGCCAGAGTCATGAAGATGCTATAAGGTAAGCTTCCACTTGAGGTTTTTTGCCTGGTTATGTCAAAATGCCAAAGTAGTGCTTGATCAATAAGCAGCTGCAAAAAGCTACATCAGGTCTCATTACTGCTATTGTTAGGGGACTGCAGCTAACCTTTTTTTCCCTGTAGTTAATGAACAATTTTTTTACAATGTCTTTGTTATCAAGCATACACTTTGTAAAGCTGTAATACGTTGCAGAGTGACCATGGGTTTCACCTGCTAGGTAAAAGTGCTTTAACTGACACCCAGTGTGGAATAAAGTTCATTAAACAATGGCTCTTAAATATTCTGCCTCTTTTTACAATGCTTTTCCTTGATGAACTTTTATAACAGGGAGAGCTTGCATGCTGTGAAAATGTGACAAAGGGTCTCAATCCATGCTCGCTGTACAATTTGGCAAAGCATTTTTGTGAAGCGGTGTTTGTTGATTGGCTTTAATACTGGCTTTCTGTGAAGATACCTTTTTTCATAATTATTCTGAGCAACTACCAGTCATACATTATTTTAGTTTTCTGGTGCAGTTTTGGATGGCATGGGTGGACCACAAAATTTTAAAATTATTAAGTATGAGGATTTTTTATTCTTGGTTCTTTGTAATCCCTTGCATTGCCTTCAGTAGTCGTTGACTCTATTTGAATAGGTAAGGAAACTGAAGGAGGCTACCTGCACAGATACCGTATTTGATATGTTGAATTTCAAAGGTGACATTCTGAGCATGCTGTCATGCTGGCTGAGGTGGATTGATGTAGCTGAGCTTGGATTAGAGAAGACTATATTGTTGCCATCTGCTTGATACTAAATACTAGATGTTCTCTTTATAGCATGTATTTTTAAGTACTTCTGTAATTGTGCATGCAACCTAGTACTCAATTCACAAAGTGGCTTTGTCTTCTATGTTCTGTGAGCCTGTCGGAACATAGAGCAGGTTACTGGAGTAATCTAAAAGTTGTTGTTTCCATGTTTCAGTTCCATGTGCACTTAAACACGCTCTTAGGAAGTTAGTCTGTTTAAATAGGTTGATCTAGTGCTCATCAAATAGGACTGACTGGTTGGCTTCTGTGAAACTTCTGTGAATTATTTCCATGAGGTTTAGTAAGTGACTTTTTTGCAAGGTTTGCTTACTGCAGCTCATTTTGGGCTGTCTGGAATTTAAAAATCCCTTTAATTCTTACTGTCTTTTACAGCTTCACTCAGTACTCTTTGACCAGTCTTATTCATCCACCATCTGTTGTACTTTTTAAGTTACATACCTGGACAAAAAACTAGCCTGGTAAGAGACCAGTAAATCAAGTCTTACTTTCTATACCTGTTTTGTAAATAAACAAACAAACAGGGACTTAAGTTCTTACTCATTTTTAAAGTAACTGAATCTAAAAAGTATTTTAGAGGCTGGATTTGTTGGTTACATGTCTTGCATTTTAGTTTAAATACAGTGAGCTGGAATATATGTAGCTTGGGGTGGGGTGGGGAAGAAAGGCATTTAGTGCTTCGCTTGGTTTTTGTCTAGGAAATGCCTGGTTCAGTGGACTGGGGAGACTGGCCAGCTGAGACACAGGGTTTCCCAACCATACTCCTAAAATTGGTGCTTATGCTTTAGAACTTCGCTCTTTGGCCAACAAACTTCAATAGAGATATTCTTGTTCTCAAAAAAAAATCTTCTTAAAATTAAAAGCAGTGGACTTAAATGAAAGTACTTGAGCTATGTGCTTCATATGTGCTCATCAGCTAGCAGATGTCTTTCTATATCTTTATTTCTCTAAGAAATCTTCATTCTAAACTACTTTCTATGTTTGAATTTGTGTGTTAGCTTTGATACCTTCTGATTTTATTCTAGTACATCTTCACCCAGTATTTTATCTCATGGGCTTTTTTTCATTATGTTAGAACATTGCATTGCGTATAAATATTCAACTCTGTGTAAATACAACTGGTAAGGTTATTTTAGGTAAATAGGAAATGAAATGACAGAATCTGCGCTTAACTTCCAAAAAAAGTTTTAACTGAGGGGGGGGAAGTATCAATCTTGGGTAAAAAATCTTCTGCTGTTAAAATCTCTACGTCATACTCTTCAGTACAGAAATACTTGAATGACTTTATTAGAATGTAAATTAGCCAACACATAGCTACTTGTAATCCTACTTGGATGGTTTCTGTTATCTGAGATAGCATACATGTTTGCAGCTATGTATATCAAGAATAATCAGTGGCAAATTGTTTAGGATGAAGATTGTGTCCTCAGCTGCTTCCTAGAATAACAAGCTTAGCCAGTCTGACTTCTGAAGGTCAGGAAAGAAATCTCTGAACAATCACAAGTGCCACCCTAGAGGTGTGGATGGAAAACAAACTTAAGCTGCTGCAAGCATTCTACCTGGGATTGCTGAGTGTTGCAATGCTGTAGAGATTGTTTTTAGATAAATACTTAGGAGATGATGATACCCTGTAACTGCATCCAGTTGGGTAATAGATTGATAAGCCTGGAAACCCTATCATGTTCTGTTTCAAGGCTATATTTTCTTTAGTGTTAGTAGCAGGCCCATGGGCACTGACACTTAAATGATGATGGAATTGTGTTTTGTGTATTTAATAGTAAGTGAAAGCAGTGTAAAAAAATAATAATGTCCAGAAGTGTGATGGTTCTGTAGACTTAGCTTCACTAGTTTAGACTCCCCATTAAATTGTTAGGCTGTCTTCTATTTAATATAGCTCAGGGTTGGAGTGAGTCTGACAGTCTGTGAGAAATGAGTTTACATTTTGATGCCTTATGTGGAATCAGTAAGAAAGAAGCGCTCAAATTATTCTCCCCTTCCATTTATAGACCCCCTTCCATTTTTCAGAGAAGAGTCTTTGACTTCTTAAATGGGAAAAGTAAGGATAAAAGACCTGCACCTCAAGCAGAGTAGTATCTTCTAGATCCTGACTTGTGAGGAGGCTCATGGAGGCACTGCTGCAAAGATTTTTCTGGTTCCTACTGAGAAGAAAAAAGTATGAACCTAAGTGGACTCTCCTTATACTGGAGTCACCTTCCATGCTGCTGCCAACCTGTCACTTTTTGTTCCCTTTTTCCAGCCACTTCTTCCAGCTGTGGAGTAACTCTTCCATCTCCTTTCCTTTTTTAAATCTCCTCTGGTCACTGAATGGTTTTGCCTGCTCAGCCTGCCACTGTTTACAACAGTTTGACTGAGGAAAGGTAGGAAAGGGGAAAGCACCAAGAGTGCCCTTTTGTTTTCCACTGGTAGTAGCTCTTTCTTCCACTTTTGGAGAAGTCTGCAGACTTGTCAGTGTCCCAATATATTGGACATTTCATCATGGTGAAATAACTTAGAAGGTAAGTCAAAAGAAATGGAATAATAGATTAAGCATTAGCTCTTACAGGTACACTTTTATGTTCATTTTACCAAGTGCTGTCAGTATATACACACAGCTTTTTTATTTCTCGGAAGTACTTGCTCTGTGATTAGAGCATGGGATTGCTGTAACTCAGGCCCATGGGAGACTACTGGATTTCGGCTAATCATGGTGTTCTCAACTTTTTTTCTTCAATTATCACTGAGTTGCTGTGGTACATACTTGGAAATCTGAGTCTCCCTTAGGTAAGCTAAAGTGAATTCAGAATCCCCCTCTTGATAGTCTTTAGGGTGCTGCCATTAATGAATAAGATGTAGTTTATAATCAGAACAGATTGTATATAACAATGTAAACAGTTTAAGTAAAAATTCTTCCTTCAACCAAATCAGCTACCATACAGTAATCAAGTAATGGTCCGTTACCATGCCAGTTTTCAAGTCAATCTGAGACAGGAGCAGTAACAAATAAGAAAGGTCAAAACGTGGTCTTAATTAATTTACTTCTATTCCAGAGACCGCTAAGGCTGGGAAATGTCTTGTGCAAGGTAGTAAATGTGTAAATAAGAAAAACATTTTTCTGGAAATAGTTAATCTTCTGCCTGGTGTGTAGCTTGGCTAGGGAATAACTTCGTTTACATTGGTGCTGGTATACAGAACTTGATGCATGCTGTAGAAATGGTAATTGCCAAAAGTCTTATTTGAAGCCTTAGTTTTTCCATTGTGGCTAGTTTTAGAAACTATATTCAGGAATGGTACAGAAAAATTTGTTGAACTTCTCTGGAGACTCCTGTGCTTAAAAGATTCATGGAGTTCTTGGATTTAAGCCAGGAAAGAAACCTTGGATACATTCTCTTCTGCATCATTTTGAGGAGGATAGCTACTAGATTATATTTGTTTCAAGAAAAGGGAACAAATACTAGTTTGAAGAAATTCAGAGTGAATGTTAGAGAAACTTAGATATTGGGTGAGATACTGAAATGGATTTTGTATGGCCTTTGAAGGTTTCTTACTGAAAAATTCAAGTGAACTGGACTGGGGAGTGAGGTCCCTGCCAACTCTCCATTTGTTTGAATAAGTCATTACACTTTCAAGTCTCCCCACCTATGAACTGGCATCTTTTTAGTGTGGTGCATTTCATTGATGTTTGTAAGTAATACATCAAGATGTCTCTGCATATTGAGAAAGCAAATTGTGGTTTCATGGCTGTAGGCTTTATGCAATATGTAGGGATTTTAGATTTGCCATTGCTTAAAGTTTGGTGATTTGTTAAATTTGTTAATTCTTGGAAGTAGAGATGAATATATGCTTGTTTTCCACGCCCAAGTTGCCTCTCATTTCCCCTCTCATTTTTTGGTGGGGGAGAACTAAAGGAAGGTTTGTCACTTCACTTTTAGTTATTAAAAGGATGAACAGTTCAGACAGATCATCCTGTTCCTATCACGCATGTTTGAATGACTAGGAAAAGACCTGTTTAAAAATAGTTGTGAGATGATCAAGTTATCTAATGGTTTAACTAAATTCAGAAATAAATGGTCAGAGACTTGTTACTGTGAAACACAGTTGTATTTTTGCATTTAAAATAGTTCTCTGATCCTGCAAAATAAGCTACTTTTATTAATGAATCATTAACAGCACAGGTTAGAATTTGTAGTGTGAGTTATGTACCAATGCAGAAAGTAAGAAGGGGGGAAATTAAAGTATTATAAATAGAGGCTTCTTAATTTTAAAACTACTGAAACTCTCTATTTGTTATATACGACTTCTAACAGTCCATTTTGAAGTGATAGGGTAATACTGATGGAAGGATATCTCACTCGGAAGAAATAACCATACTTCTGAAAGAAAAGTGAGTTGGGGTTTGGTGGTAGGGTTTCTTGTTGGTTTGTTTTTTGTTTTATGGGGGGTTTTTTTATATTTTTTTTAATAGGTTTGGGGGGGGTTTATGTTTGTTTGGTTTTTTTTTTTTTTTTAGTTTCCTTTTCTTTCTCCCTCTCCCCCTCTGTTT
>NDXB01001502.1:114786-151291 GCA_002631895.1 Agapornis roseicollis
TTTGTTTGGTTTTTTTTTTTTTTAAACTCTCCCTTTCTTCTCCCCTCCCCCCACCTGATTTTTTCACCAGGAAAAAGTAATTTTTGCTCTAGTAAGTGCTTTTGCTAGGATTAGTAGACACTCCCCTTCATCACAGGGGCAAAATGACAGACTGCTTATGGTAAGAGTTTTCTCTCAACTGTTAGGGAAGGGAGGAGAGCTTTTGTAATTTAACTTCAGTTTAGATGCACTTGGAGAGAGTGTAATCCATCTTTGGTAACTCTGGAGAACTCAGTCGCTGGGAAGACTCAAACTAAAATGGAGTTTTATCTCTGTAACACTTTAACCTATTGCAACCAAAGCGAGTGGAGCTTTTTGGATTACTTGAATGAAGTTCATCAAATTCCTGTCAGTGCTGGTCTTTTCATTGAAGAAATTCAGAGTGCCTGTTCATTTCTAACTTCTGTCCAAAAGATCCACACAAGGTGACTTAAAGGAGTTCTCCCCTACCTGCTCCCCCCCCATTGGAAAATGTATTGCATAATATTGTAGCATTCTGTCCTATGGTGATGGTCTGGATTGATTGTTAATGTTATCTCCTCGTCATCATGAACCGAAAGGCAGATTTACAGAGCAAATTAAGAGATTAATTTAAGAACAGTACTTTTTATTTATATGTGATATTATAAGTACTTGCTGTCTGTTATTTATAATGCCTTTCAATGTGGGTGTGGATAGCTGCTGTTGGCTGGTGTGTTCTTCAGTGGCTGGAACACTCGAGTGCAACTGTAGGGAACTATTTCTTCCTTTTTAATAGCAAAATCTGCCCTCAAACATTCATACTGAAACTACAGTACAAGCACTGGTTGGCTTGCAAAAATCCTGAGAGTCACAGGCAATTGCTGAAATTTAACCTTCCCCATATACCAGCCACATCTCGGAATTTCATAACCTTATTGTAGATAACGCATCACCAGAGGAGAATTCTTGCTTTGAAGCTTTATTAACAGTGGCAACAACAATAATAAATGATAATTTGTGAAGTACTGTTTGAATTACTAGTCAACGTGAGTCACTAGAGCCCATATCAGGTTTTAAGTGTAGGCTTGGCTTTTTTCTTTGATCTTGAATTCTGCATCAATGTGCAGTTGTACTTATAATGTAGTGTTATATTATTTAATGTGCAGGTAAAGACAGAAGGTATAATTTTGCATATGCTTCAGCTATACTAAAAAGTACTTAGGTTTGATCAACTTTATACTGTGGCACTTAATTGAGTTATCTTGCTGTTAACATGAATGGATACTAGTTTTCACTATGGAAAGTCAGCTCTATTGTTAGTGTACTGTGTTTGCCGAGAGTCTCCTTGCAGTTTTTTTAGATGAAGACTGACAGATGTAGTTGACTTACAGAGTTACTTGCTGTGTAATAAATTGGTGACATAAGTGTAATATTCCTTCAATTTTGTGGTAGTGCAGAAAGAGGAAAATACAGGAAGAAAATCAAGACTAAAATAGGAATGACTGAAGTTTCAAATCTTCACTGATCTGTATTTGCACAATGGTTTATACAAAATTTAAAAGAATACCAAATGAAATTCTAAAGCAAGCTAATAGTGGTCACAGGTATGAATTCACACAATCACAGGCATTTTAAACAATTCAGTTATGCTGCTTGACTTCACTGAACCTAACTTCTGTTTTTGTCCAAAGAAAATGTGGTATGTTTCATGTAAAGATAGCAGTAGGATTTGCATCAAAGAACGCAGTACTGTAATTTGAACAAGATCATTCAGTGAATGAAGTCATTATGCAGTTGTGCATGTAGCTGCCAGTGTAAGTATTTTGTACTAAATGTTGTTGCCCATCTTATTTTTTGGAGTTTCAATTGAAATGGTAATTAGCTCACCTACATTTCATTTACATTACTTAAATGTTGGCAATGAAAGTGAAATAAGCCAGTGGTTGCTTTTCTCTTCTGCTCCACAGTGCTGTAAAATAAGATAGTTGCTTTTTCCCTTAGGCTACATCTGTGTCTTCTGGAGGAATGGGAACAAGTGTATAGTTAAAGTTGGCATTTTAGATTTATGCATTTAAGTCTAACCCTTTTTACTTTGTTAAATTTTGTAAATTTAGCTACTTGTGTCAAAAGCATCTAAATAATCGTGCTTAAGAAAATCCTTCTAGGCTATGGTCTAGTTCTCATACAGTATAAAAATTTTATATAGATGAATTTTACGTGGTCTGCAAATTGTTTGTATGAAAATCTTGGTTAGAAGTATTTTGCTTAGTGGTTTTGTAATTGAAGCTCAAAGCCAACTTACCGTCTTGTTTTATTCACTTTAGACACTTCAACCTTCGAATGAAGAGAGATACATCTCTTTTTAGTGATGACTTTAAAGTACAAATATCAAACCAACTAATTGATTATGATACCTCCCATATTTACACTGGACACATTTATGGTAAGTACAACACTTAAAAATGGGTTGAAGTGCAGTCATTTGAAATAGGAGTGGTTTTAATTGTACATGCAGAAAATTAATATCTATATGATTAGGGTTACCTGTATTATTAAACTTTAATAATGCATCTATATTATTAAACTTTAATAATGCATCTAAAGGAGTATAAACTCCAGCTGCTTTTATTCTTATATGTCACACTTAACAAATGAGTGCTAATAACTGTCATATCCGTAGAACGTGAACTTCAGCTGTGTTTATGAGCATCATCTTTGTAGAGCTCTGCATTATAAAAAAAGGACATCTGCACTTAGAATATTAGGTACTGTTCTTAGCTTAAAGGAGCTTAAGGGATATGGAGCTACCATCACTAAGGGTAATATACCTAATTTCAGTAAATAAAAAAATATAAAATTTATTAGAAAGGAAGGAGAATTAAGGAATTGAAAACAGATGAAAAGAGTCTACAAAAGAGAGTACAGTCTGGTTCTGAAACGAATCTAACTGCTTCCTGAAGATCTGTTAGTAATGTAAGTCTTGAAATGCTGGGATTTCTTTTTTTTTTTTAGACTGGGAAAGAAGTATACAGGGTTAGCACTTAAAATGAATCTATGTAGGCTAACTTATCAGTTGACTTAAGTAGGTCAGAGGGCCAAGTTTAAGAGTGTTATGCTTGAAGAGAAAAATGAATGCCTTGAATATAGGGAATTTTTCTCTTTGAAAGCTTGTACTCTGATTTATTATTATTATTTTTAGAACTGTATGAACAGATGTAGAAGACCAGGACTTGGAGATACGTGCTCTGTATGTGACAGCTTTAAAATATGGAGTAAAATTCTTCATTATATGCTTCTTAAACATGTTACTTATGCACCTGATTAGGAAGCTATTGAACTTGGTAACTGTTTTTGGGATAACTGTATGTCTCACTATTGAACAATCTTAGTCTTTAAAATTCGGTCACAGATCTCTGCAAGTCTTACTGCTGTTACTCAGAATCTTACTGTTACATAATTCATATAGGTTTTAGCAGTTGTGAGCTGGGGCACAATCAGTGTAATGATGCACGTATCATTCTTCAGCATCAACCGCTTAACACCTTTAGGGGTGTGTATGCTTGAAGTCTGCTCAGGACTGAAAGCTTAAAAGCAGGTATAAGGAGGTATAAAAGGTGTACCTTTATATAGAAAGATACAAAATCTCTTAATGCACATTTTTCCTTCAACAGGTGAGCAGGGAAGTTTTAGCCATGGGTCTGTTATTGATGGAAAGTTTGAAGGGTTCATCCAAACGCACAGTGGAACCTTTTACATTGAGCCAGCAGAGAGATATATTAAGGACAAAACTCTACCGTTCCACTCTGTCATTTATCATGAGGATGATATCAGTGAGTCCATCCATTTTTGCTATAGATAAAATAATTCTTTTTATTGAATGTCAAAACCTGTAAGCCATTTGTAAGCATCAAATGAAGCTTTGCCTGCGTATGACACTGAATCATGCTGTCCTGATGTGATTCCTATACAGTTATGGTCTAAAAGAGATTTATGGCAAACCAAACCAGTGTGAGTCTTCCTTATTCTGCCATTTTAAGAATTCTTTAAGAGTATAAGCAGTGTATTTTTATATTCAATGGATACAGGTTTCTTTTGAAAAATGCATTCTTAAATGTTCTATACTGAGTGGTTTTTCCCTGGGAACTGGAAAATAAAGGATAATTAGTATTCAAGTCACTAGATGTTTACTTACATCTAATGAAGGTGGTACTTGTGGGAAACAAAAGCTTCCTCTGTTTACATAGTCATAATTCCCTTTAGATACCTCTTTAGAAGATATGTTGGTTCCCAGTATGTCCCGGTTTACATGGTAGATGGTGGAAGTGTACAGAGAAAACTATTTGAGTTTGAAGAGTGTAGCCCCAGAAGTCTAGTCTTAGTTTAAATGCCCAGCAGGATGAGAAAGTACAATGGAATACTTCTGTACCTTCAGAACTGGTACATTAGGGTTCTCCTGCACTCCACCTGCCTTTTGATGTATTATCAGCCTTCAGCTGTAGTATAAGTAATTTTTATTTGATGCTTAAGGTAACTTTATGCTGAACCCAAAATATGCGGCAATAAAGTTGTGATTCCAGCTTTAAAATCTTCAAAGTAGATGTTGGCAGAGAGTCAGTCTAAGATTACATTTTGATTACTGAAGCTAGCAAGTTGTGTGTTACAAGCTCACTTCATATAGGACTTCAGTCTTTCTTAAGAATCAATTTAAACTACAACTTCATGTAAAAATTCATCCCATCAGGCCATTGTGCAAAGTGTAGAAGACTTGAGTTTGAAATCCCATTTGGAATTAGATGAGCAGTTTTGGGTTAGGTCATTAAAATTACTTGAGCCACTCCCATGATCATTTCAAAGTATGTCATAATGAAGCTGTGTTGTGAAATGTCAAAAATAAGATAGATGAGAAAAATCCCTGCTTGTGACTTGGCTGTATATATTATAATTTTCTCTGTGCTGTTAGCCAGTGAAAAACAGGGTTGTTGCATAATACTCTCTGGTTACTACTGTTGCATGAATACAGTGAAGAGAAATGATCTTTCTCTGTTAAAAAGTCAGCAAATACCATTTACTTTTTTTCTAATTGAATAAAGCTTTTGGAATACAGCTGTATTTTGCAATCAGTGGCAATATGTATGCTGTCTTCAAGTATGTTAGAATTGCTGTAAGCTAGCAGATATGTTTGTCCTTCCTGCTGCACCATCCTGTAAATATGATTACTAACCCAAAATCAAATAGAAGTTGCAGAATTTTAAAAGGCCTCTGAATGAACACAGTTCCTGAATGTTATGTACATTGTAAGCTACACTTGTTTTCTGACTGACTAAACGTGTATCTTCCTGGTGCATACAAGACCCATATTTGAGAATAAAGTAACTTAATAGGATAGTCCCAAAGAGAAGTTGCAGCATGCATTTAATTTTCGGCTCTACAGAGCATCGCAAATGGAAGTCTTGAGAGGACTGTTTGCCTTGCTAGCTGCTAGTGGAGTATTACATGGTTTGCTCTAACAGGAGAGTAGTGTGGAAAAGTAATAAGAAAACCCCACAGAAGCCTGAAATGAAAATGTAAGATGCGTCTCTTATAACATATATTTCTTATATTTCTGTGAATAATTTCAACATACTTATAAATTCCTTGGTATGTCTTGTAGGTCTCACCAGACCATTCAGTTCACTGCTTGATAGTGGAATACTAGACTACCACTTACATAGCACTTTCTGTGAATAAGTCACTGTCTGCTTTACAAAGGGTTTTATTAATCCTGTTGTAGAAAAGAGATGGGAGGAGGGAAGTAAAGGGACATAAGGCAGCAAAGTGATTTGCCCAGTTTCCAAAGGCTAAGACAAGCAAGAAGATTGTCTTGTGGCACCCATGCTGTGTGGGTGACTGAAAATATTCTGTTATGACAGAAATTGAACTGTACCTTAAAGAAACAGAATTTGATTTTATGAAAGTTAGTATTGTTAATGTTAGTATTGTTTTGTAGAAGTCACCTCTGTTGGAGGAAGAAATGGATCGTTTGAGAGATGGAAGAAACTAGTGATGAAATTGGTTCATATTAATGTGTTATTAAAGTGATTGGGAGCAGGATATGAATTTTTTAATTGCTTAGGTGATGCTATGTTGGCTTACACTGGTTTTCCTCTTCAATCTAGTGCATAAAAATTATCAGTTAGAAACAAAATCAAGTTACCACATGAAAAACAACAAGGTGCTTGGTGGCAGCCAGCCTGGCTTCACTAGGGGGAAATCCTGCCTGACCAATTCGGTGGCCTTCTATGATGGGGCTACGGAACTGATGGACAGGGGTAGAGCAGTTGATGTCATCTACCTGGACTTGTGCAAAGCGTTCGACACTGTCCCACACAACATCCTTGTCTCTAAACTGGAGAGACATCAATTTGATAGGTGGGGCACTCGGTGGATAAAGAACTGCTTGGATGGTTGCACGCAGAGTTGTGGTCAATGGCTCAGTGTCTGGCTGGAAGCCAGTGACGTGTGGTATCTATCAGGGATCGGTGTTGGGACCGGTCTTGTTCAACATCTTTGTCACTGACATGGACAGTGGGATTGAGTGCACCCTCAGCAAGTTTGCCGATGACACCAAGCTGTGTGGTTCATTGGATCCGCTGGAGGGGAGGAATGCCATCCAGAGGGACCTTGACACGCTTGTGAGGTGGGCTGATGCCAACCTCATGAAGTTTAACCATGCCAAGTGCAAGGTCCTACACCTGGGTCAGAGCAATCCCAGGCACAGCTACAGGTTGGGCAAAGAGGAGATTCAGAGCAGCCCTGCCAAGAAGGACTTGGGGGTGGTGGTTGATGAGAAAATGAACGTGAGCAGACTGCAGTGTGCACTTGCAGCCCAGAAACCAACCGTATGCTAGGCTGCATCAAAAGGAGCATGACCAGCAGGTCAAAGGAGGCGATCCTGCCCTTCTACTCTGCTCTCGTGAGACCTCACTTGGAGTATTGTGTGCAGTTCTGGTGTCCTCAACATAAAAAGGACATGGAGCTGTTGGAACAAGTCCAGAGGAGTTCCATGAAGATGATCGAGGGACTGGAGCATCCCCCATATGAAGACAGGATAAGAGAGTTGGGGCTGTTCAGCCTGGGGAAGCGAAGGCTGCGTGGAGACCTCATAGCAGCCTTCCAGTATCTGAAGGGGGCCTATAGGGATGCTGGGGAGGGACTCTTCATTAGGGACTGTAGTGATAGGACAAGGGGTAATGGGTTCAAACTTAAACAGGAGAGGTTTAGATTGGATATAAGGAAGAAATTCTTTCCTGTTAGGGTGGTGAGGCACTGGAATGGGTTGGCCAGGGAGGTTGTGAGTGCTCCATCCCTGGCAGTGTTCAAGGCCAGGTTGGACGAAGTCTTGGGTGGCACGGTTTAGTGTGAGGTGTCCCTGCTTATGGCAGGGAGGTTGGAACTGGATGATCTTAAGGTTCTTTCCAACCCCAACTGTTCTATGATTCTATGATTCTCTAAACCTGTTCTGGAGAGCCACATGGAAGCAACAGTAAATACAGCTTCCAGATTGCTAAGTGGACGAGCGTTGCTGCTTGCTCAGCGTGGCTGAAAACAGCCCATCCTGGAGCTATGTCTGAGTGGCACTGTTTGGAAATGTGCCACTGCCAGTGGATGCTGTCCATACACAGTCTGATGTGCATGCATGCTGGCTGTATAATTTATTTTTTTCAGTGGTATCCTAGAAGCCTCTGGGATTTCTGTGATCTGAAATATCTGGAGTATGTCACTGCTCCTGTCACATTCTGAATGTGCTTTTGAGGCTGATTTTTTTTTGTTTTCATGAGTTATTTTTGCAGTGAACTGCAGCTCCAAAAAACCCCAACAATAACTAAAAAACCCCTAAGCTTTACAATAACTTTAAAAATAAAAACAAGTATGCAAATCTGTTGTTATTGCTCTAATCTAACTTTTGTGAAACAGTCAAACCACTGATGTCTTACACAGAACAAAAATGCTAACATTTCTAACTCAGGAGAGTGGGGAAAGAAGTCATCTTTGCTTTAATTTGGGATATGTTTTGGTCACCCGTGTTTCAGCCTTTTGAAACAATATGCTTTTTAGTGCTTTTCAGAAATCACAATGCAACATATGATTAGCATCTCAATGAATTCTTATTCAGTAGTTAAACAAAAGGAGGTTTTTGTAAGTGGGGATTATATTGTCAACTTTATAAGGCAGCTTTTGTCTGTTACAGTGGATGTGGTGACCAGTGGAAGGCAGCCTTCTATTCATGACTTGAAACACAAGTTGAATGATTTTTAGTTTCTAAGTCACTCTTGGTCAAACTGTTCTATAATTTAGTGCTAGAAAGATGCAAATTGCTATTTTCATTAAAATATTTTGGATGCTTTTAAGGATTAGGCTTTCATTGGAACTGTATTTACTTTATTTAAATTATACATTCGTCAAATGTACCCTTGAGTTCAGACAGTAAAATACAAAATCTGTATTTCTTCACATCAGCAGTGACAGGAAAATCCTGTTCAGACCTTCAGGAAAATAAACATGGTCTTTTAATTGCCTTTATCGTCTCGAAAGAGCTGTACAGCCGAGAACAGGAAGTCAAGTATCGTGTAATTCTGGAAAGACCTAGCTCCTGAATGAACTGACCATTGCAAACTATGTGTTAGTGAGAATTTGGCTTCTTTTTTTTCTCATGTCATGGTTGTCAGGTTACTAATGAAGGTCACTTGGCAGGTTTCATGGGAGCACAGTGTGACCGACTGCTTAGAATGCAATCGGTAATATGGTGGGTTTTTTGTATCTGCTTAAAGTTAGGTTTTGTTCTGACAGTATTGCTTGTGCTAGAATTGGGCACATCTCTGTGGTGGCTGAAGCACTGGTTTTTCACCATTTTTAATAGAAGTTTGTTATACCCTTGCCCCAATCCAGGATCCAATAAGTAGCTGATCTAAATGCTGGATCGCACTATTTACTGATAAGTAGGAGAAAAAAAAAATCATGCGACCAGGAATTGTTGTGGGAAGGTGCCTTTCTTAAAAAGCATCTGTAGTTGTATATATAATTATTAATGATCTGCTGTCTAGGTAGAAAAAGATGTCATTGTCAAAGTCTGAAATGTCAGGATTGAGGCGGGAGGGGTTAGGTTTGTTATTGTTACATTGTTCACAGCTTTAACGTTTTGTCAGGGTGTTCCGTAATTGAAATTGGAAAATAGGAAATGGGAAAGAAAAATAAAGCATTTGTTTTGCTTGACGATTTTTCTCTAGTTAGAGCATTGGTCCTGTCATTAAAATTCATTCTTTTAGAGATCTGGTGGAAAGTAGGCTTCCAGTTTTTTCTCAACTGTGCATTCACTGTAAGCGATCGTTTAATGTTAAAGGCACTTGTATTCTCTGGATCAATTCACAGGCTTGTGGTAGGGATAGACTGAGAAGCTACTGATCCCAAAAAGCTGGCAGAAGGCTGTTCCTCTCAAAGCATTTAAAAGCATCACAAGAACATGACCAGATTTCTGTAATGTGGGTCAAAATTGCCCAAGTCATCTGACACCATGTAATTCCTGATTAGCTCCAGATACATAAAACTGGAACTGCAGAAGGGGATGATGGAAATAGGAAGTCTCAAAACATGAGGAGGGAGCAGTGCCTTCATGGTTTGAGGTAATGCAGCATTTATCAAAAGAAAGCTTTGTATGAAACTTTGTAGGCTAGACATGGTTCCAAAGTGAACTATCCTATATTACCTGCCTCCTGTGGTTAGCAGAGTGTATTCAAATCTGTCCCTGGGGAATTTGTCTTTTCCAATGCATGCTAAACCTTGGCAATCACTGCTGCAGACTGTTTAATGTTCTTTTTACTTCTAACTGACTTAACATGTTTCTTACTAGATTATTACTTTCAAGTGAGAAATATGTGTTTGAATTGCAGGAAGTCAGTATTAAAAGTGTATTAAGGGATTTCCTAACATCTTTGGGGAAACAAAATACAAAGGAAAGACTGCTTACTTTGTGTAATGCACCGAGGAACACTTATTTCTAGTACTGCTCTGTCAATTGTCATAATGTCGCATTATGATACAAATAGAAGTGGTGATAGCAGAAAATGGTATTTCATGCTAGTATAAAATATGCTGTGCAGCCAAGTTTCCAGTTAATTTCTGTGGATTCCTGCAGTTACCACCTGCAGGAGTTGCTTCAAAGTTACAATGGTTCATGTAGATGAAGGGTGCTTATGGTGAGGCAAAATTATTCCCACCCTTGTCTAATGTCCTTTTGTTGCAGAGATAAGTGGTTCGTGATGTGACATTGGTAGTGGGTAATGAAAATTTTAGCTCAGTTAAATACAGTAGATTTTTTTTCTCATTTTGATACTATGATGGGGAAAAAAAATGGTGGAGATGAAGGGAAGGGTCATATCTGTAATGCTCTGCTATTCACTCCTATCTAGTGATGGCAAACAGGATCCCAAAAAGTACATATGACTTCAACAGTGAGTGGTACTTTTTGTTTAATATTGGCTATAGCAAAGCCAGTGTTCCACTACACTGCTAACCAAATTGGGTGAGGTAGCTGCCAGTAAGAGGATTTTTTTTTCCTCTTTTTCTCTACTTTTCTGGCACTGTGCTGTGGCTAACCATACTGTCAGATGAAATTGTACCATACCAGCATACATACTCTTACTGGTGCATCTGCTATGTTCAACTGCTAAAAGGCTTAGATTTCACAGAACCAGACTAGAGCAAGTTCAGGGTTAAATGCCTAAAAATGCATATAATGTGGACATCAGGTCCTTGGTGCCAGGTCTTAGGCTTTATAAATGTATAAATGTTCTATTTACTCTGTGATTCTGGATGCTCACACTTTCATAAAAAGAAGGGGGGGGAAGGAAAGGGATGCTAAGGCCCATGAAAAACAACAAGATGCTTGGTGGCAGCCAGCCTGGCTTTACTGGGGGGAAATCCTGCCTGACCAATTTGGTGGCCTTCTACGATGGGGCTACAGAACTGATGGACCGGGGTAGAGCAGTTGATGTCATCTACCTGGACTTGTGCAAAGCGCTCGACACTGTCCCACACGACATCCTTGTCTCTAAATTGGAGAGACATCAATTTGATAGGTGGGGCACTCAGTGGATAAAGAACTGGCTGGATGGCCGCATGCAAAGAGTTGTGGTCAATGGCTCAGTGTCTGGCTGGAGGCCAGTGACGAGTTGTGTCCCTCAGGGATCGGTGTTGGGACCGGTCTTGTTCAACATCTTTGTCACTGACATGGACAGTGGGATTGAGTGCACCCTCAGCAAGTTTGCCGATGACACCAAGCTGTGTGGTTCATTGGATCCGCTGGAGGGGAGGAATGCCATCCAGAGGGACCTTGACACGCTTGTGAGGTGGGCTGATGCCAACCTCATGAAGTTTAACCATGCCAAGTGCAAGGTCCTACACCTGGGTCAGAGCAATCCCAGGCACAGCTACAGGTTGGGCAAAGAGGAGATTCAGAGCAGCCCTGCAGAGAAGGGAAGATGACACCATCCCTGGCAGTGTTCAAGGCCAGATTGGACGAAGCCTTGGGTGACATGGTTTAGTGTGAGGTGTCCCTGCTTATGGCAGGGAGGTTGGAACTAGATGATCTTAAGGTCCTTCCCAACCCTAACTATTCTATGATTGTATGATAGTATCAAGGCTGGTGAGGGGCTTGGAGCACAAGCCCTATGAGGAGAGATTGAGAGAACTGGAGTTGTTTAGCCTGGAGAAAAGGAGACTCAGAGGTGACCTTATCACTCTCTACAACTTCTTGAAAGGAGGTTGTAGACAGGTGGGGGTTGGTCTCTTTCACCAGGCAGCAACGGACAGAATGAGAGGACACAGTCTCAAACTGTGCCAAGGAAGGTGCAGGTTGGATATTAGGAAGAAGTTTTACACAGAAAGAATAATAAAATATTGGAACAGTCTGCCCAGAGAGGTGGTGGAGTCACCATCCCTGGATGTGTTTAAAAAGAGACTGGATATAGAACTTGATGACATGGTTTGGTTGAGGTGTAGGGCATGGGTTGGACTTGATGTTCTTAGAGGTCCCTTCCAACCTGGTGATTCTGTATGTCTGTGTGATTCTATGACAAACCACAACAACAAAAAACAACTGAAAAACACCCCACCAACAGCTCCCCCAAAACAACAAACCTTGGTATTCTTCACACATTTCTGACAAAACCTGCACCCCCTTGACATGATGGTAAAACTGTGCTTTGCCCTACAGAAACTAATTCCTTAAGTATTTGCATATGTGGCTGCCATAATCTGTACTTCATTACCTCTTACTGGGACACCAGTTTATAATGGGATCCAGTCTGCAGAGAAGCTGAAGGGGCAAAACCTCTTAACCTTCAGTATTTCTTATCTCCAGAGGAAGCTTCTGCAAGTATGGGTTGCTTATAACTCTCCAATAGGTACTTAACAGTCAAAACCTAACCATATGTGTCTAAAACACATTATATGGGGAAGGAGAGCGGCATTGACAAGCACTGAAAGAATGATAGTAAGCAGCCAATTGTATGATACTCTCACTGAGCCAGTTTGAATCTCTAGCACAGAGTCTCGTTTTACTTTACTCTTAAGTTCTAAATACATCTGTAAATTTTGTAATCTGTAGTTCTGTAAGCTTTAAAATTGTACTCATGCATGCACACATACAAACGAATATATGCATACACACACTGATCTCTTATCCTTAATTGTACTGTTTACTTTCCAGAATGGAAATCATATATTTTATCTTGTCAGTCACATTGCTAGCAAACTTATGATTCTAGAATTGTAGAATTGAGTCTGAGACCGAGGATCATCAGAATTTCTGTTCTTGTGGATCAGTAGTTAAGTTGCATAACATAAAATATTTTCAAAAATTCTGTGGAAGATGAATAAAGCAATAGTATCCCCTAGGAACGTTAGCAGGGTTTCTTGATTTTGTTTGCCATGTACAATAAAGAGAACCTTTCTCTTATCTGAGCAGTCTGTAATTGATCTGTAATAATTTTCTATTGTAAGTTCACTGCTGCTGTTAGCTCAAGTTCGTTGGTACAGCTGTATAAATAATAGCTCTTATGCTAGATGTTGCTGCTCGTATTTTCTTTTGCTATGAGAAAACAATGTTAAGAAGCAATAGTCAGTTCTGTTTGTAAAAGTAAGAATGTATCTGGGTAGAAATGTTTAATGAAAGAAGCAGCAGCATAAAGCTTGAATTTTAGAATGTTTCCTTCAACCCACAGAGCAATATTGGGTACATACTGAGTGAGTTGAAGTGATACAGCCATGTTGTGCTTGTGCTTGGAATTTGAAAATTCAACCTGGCCTTCCTCTTTTCAGAATATCCACATAAATATGGACCACAAGGAGGCTGTGCAGATCATTCAGTATTTGAAAGAATGCAGAAGTACCAGATGACTGGTATAGAAGAACCAATAACAGAGGTACAACATAGACTAATGGATTATGTCGATTAGAAATTAGTGTAATAACTTTCTATTTCTTGTATGTTGTCTCTTCTGCTTTTGGTCAGTCATCATCCCCCAGCATTGTGAGGTACTTCAGTTATTGCTAGAGGTTTCTTATTAATGTATTTTTCCAAATTCCTTTTCTCATTGCTTCTATAGCATAGATGTGCTAGCTCATAGTCCTAATGAATCCCACATCATCTCAAACTTTTCAACAATTGGAACTTTAGATGGATGTGGAAATCCAGCTTGAGATGAGGAATCTACTTTATTGCATTTGAGAAGGAAAGTTTCAAGACCCTTTGATCTCTAAGTAATATATTGGTTCTTAAAGACTAATAACTTTCAGATTTTCAAGTTATGTTAATGTAGCACACTTGTAATATCTGAGTGGTTTTAGTGGTAAATGAAGTCATGTGAGTGGGAGGGTTTTAGTAGCAATATTGAAAGATTGAAGGGATTACCACATGCTACAGATTGCCAGTAATAAGATGTAGGTGGTCTATGGTTAAGTCCTGCAGGTTTTTTGCTTTCTGGTTTGCACTACTGGTCATAAAACTGGATTCCCCCTTTTACAGTATAGTAATAACTTGGCAAGTTGAGTTTCTCTTGCTATGTTCCAAACTGTTCCAAGTTTTGGCATAGTTTTGTGGTGTCACTTAAGTATGTGGCAACTAAACTAGCAGTATGTCTTGTTAAATAGCATCAACAACTTAAAGTTTTATATTGTGACTCCTAAATTATCAACAGTATTACACAACTGGATGTCGGTAACAGTAACATGCTTTCCCAAAAATTTACTCTTAAAACTTCATGGAGAGGGTGGGCCATCAACCTGTGAATACCTTGAGGCAAATGTGTTAGCAGATACTGTGCTCACAAGCATTATTTTAACTTCACGTTACTTCATCTACCATTTGTTTCTTGCCGAAGTGCTTAAATGTTTGTGTTTGCTGAAGTAGCCAACTAAGGTAACTACAATGTGAAATAACTTGCGTTAGGGAGGGTGCATTTAAGTCCCACAGCAGTGTGTTTTTTCTGATATGCAAAGGGCTCATTGTGGAAGAGGATTATGAAAAAGAAAAACTCCAAAGATCACATGCATGAAAAAATCTTATTTCACATTGACTGCCTTTTATATTACAAAATGACATGCACAGAAGGGTTTGACTGACATACTAAAAATAAATGTTGTACTTGGGAACTGGCTATAACCTACTTAATTCAAGATTCGTGAAATTTGTGGCTTCAAGAATTAAGATCTGTTTGGATTAGTGGAGTCTGTTTAGAAAAATCCATTGCTGTTCTTAGGTAATCTAATGCAGCGTGTAGATCTATGAAATTAAATAGATTTATTTCCTGTGTATATGTAGAAGCCTTTTGAAGAGCCTAAGAATGATGATCCACAGCTTTTAAGAAAAAAGCGTGCCACTCAGGCTGAAAAAAATACATGTCAGCTGTATATTCAGACTGATCATTTGTTCTACAAACATTATGGAACAAGGGAAGCTGTAATTGCACAGGTATTTCCAATCTCTTAATTTTAAATTATTTTCTTTTACTATATTTCTGTATTTCTGATAAATATGATTTAAATTTTATATATTGCTTATTTACTTTAGAATGTCATGTTACATTTGTTACTGATCCTGACATTATAGCTTTTTTTGTCACTAAAAAGATGCTGTGTGTCTGTGACAAAAGTCCCGGGCACTTGTATTTCCTTTTAATAATGGCAGCTGTGTTTTGTTTGGCACCTCTAAGTGAGACTTCCAGTGTGACTCTTCTCAGTTCTTACTCAAAAAAATGATACTTCCTGAAGAGTCCTGTTCTGTTTGACAGCCTGCTGAGCATCTGTGTTAACACTTGCATAGCCTTCCTTTTGGAATTTCAGTTCAAAACACTCTGAGCTAATGATGCCATGATGTGCTTCTGTAGTGGCTGATGTAGGAAGGTCATAAACACAGTGGTCACTAAAGGCAGATGATTCTCATTTGTCAGTATATTAATAACTAGAAAAAGGGTTTGTTTTTTTTTTTTTGCTGATCATTTTCTAAAACTGTTACTAGCAGGTTAATGTACATCTCTTGAAGTCTGAAGCTTCAGTGCCACTTGCAGTTCTGACTCCTACTATTTATTCATCACACTGTTCAATCAATTTGAGTAGCATTTTCCAAAGCTCTGAAGTCACTTTCAGAATCAGATTTTCAATGAGTTAGCATTTTTGTGGTGCTGGAAAAGGTAAATGATAATTTTTCTTCACATTTGTGTTCTACCAGGAATAAAACAATCATGCTGTAACAAGTTGCTTTTTTGAGAAAAAAGAAATGCAGTGCTTTGAATAGAATTTTAACTACCATGCTGTCTTATCGTAGCAATGAATCAAGTGAGTATCACAAAGGGAATAGTTGGTAGAATTACATGGTAAAAAATAAAATGCAAAAAAAAAAAAAAGGCAAAATGCTTTGCTGTTACCTGCCATGGTGATATGCAGATACTAGGTTATGTAGTAATTTATTTCCGTCAGCATTTGATTAAAAAGTCCTGATAGAGTTCATATGGCACAACATCCTATATGTAAAGTATAGGCTTTGTGGTTACTACTGAAGATTGCCTGTAGTGTGGGGCATAGATCTTTGAACTGTAGATGCTTTTTTTTTTGACAGATATCCAGCCATGTTAAAGCGATTGACACAATTTATCAGTCAACAGATTTCTCAGGAATTCGTAACATCAGCTTCATGGTGAAACGAATAAGAGTAAGTTGGTTTGGAAATACTTGTAGTTTCATTGATATTGCTTGGAGCCTGTATTGTTCAGAAGTCTTACTCACTTGTAACCATTTATTGTTAGTAATTTTTAAAACAGGTGTCTCTGTAGTAAATGTTTCCCTAACCCATTTATTTGGTCTGGTTTTGGTATATATTGTCAAAAATCTGGTAATTGTTAAGAATCTGTCATCAGTTTTTATAGGAATCAACTTGTTACATGTGTCAGATAACTCTATTGCTTTTCATGCAAGGTACTAAAATAGATAATGCCTATATAGGTGGAAAGTTCCTTCTAAAAGTGGTGATTTAAAAACATAAGCATAAACTGGGTACTGATGGAAAGGTAGAAAGAAATAGGGTGTGGGTTTGCTACACAAATGCGCTCTCTGTTGTAGAACTCGTTTTTCCAAATACTGGGTAGGAAGTTAAGGCCTGTGAGTCTTTAGCAACATCTTTATTTAACAGAACAAGGTATTGATGATTGTAAGCCTCTTAGCTGGTATTTATGAATCAAGTGAAAATGAATCATGTCTTATAGCTTGTTTTAATTTACTTACAGATTAACACAACTGTAGACGAGAAGGACTCTTCCAATCCCTTCAGATTTCCTAACATTGGTGTGGAAAAGTTTCTGGAACTGAACTCGGAACAGAATCATGATGATTATTGTTTGGCCTATGTGTTTACAGACCGTGATTTTGATGATGGAGTCCTTGGTCTGGCTTGGGTTGGAGCCCCTTCAGGTAATTATGTCCAAACCTTCAAAGCTATGAGAAAGTATTGTAGGTAGGTACAAAGAAGAAAAGTAACAACTCATTTAAATTGACAGCAAATGGACAAAAATGTGATAACCAATTTTTTACAATTTTGCATATGGTTTGTTTTCTATATTTTTTTTTAAATATAAACAGCATATCATGTGTCACTTCAATTAGTCTGGCTGCCTTTCTATGAACAAGACATGAACAATAAAGAAAAACATATTTCTTCCATTAGACAAAGGTGGTATTGTGGGTGGCTTTTTATTTAAAAGGTATGAGTGACCAGTGACATTCTGTAGAAATGCTATTGCTTTGAGAAAAGAACTCCTGTGATTTTACCGTGGGGTTTTCTTACTTAGTGAAATCCAAACGGGATGTAGATTGAGAGTACCTGTATTGGACATTGCACCCTGCTAGTCTTGTTCTACAGGTATGATGAAATCAGGGCTTGTCTCTGCAGTGAAACACCCAAATAGCTCTTACTTAATAGTTACTCTAAAACACCTGTGTGAATGCAGCCATTCACTGCTGAGAGCATTAGTGCGGATAAATCCAATCTACTCTGTAAACTGGGTTAGTATTAATTACACAGAAGAACTCTTGGTCCATAAACGTCCACTGAGGAGGCAAGCTGTTTCTTGTTCTAAATGTTACTAGAAAAGTAACACAGTAGTACTTCTCTTAAATAACTAACTTCTGTCTAAATGCAGGGAGCTCTGGTGGAATATGTGAAAAGAGCAAACTGTATTCTGATGGTAAGAAGAAGTCTTTGAACACTGGAATCATCACTGTTCAGAACTATGGCTCTCATGTTCCTCCCAAGGTTTCTCACATTACATTTGCTCATGAGGTTGGGCATAACTTTGGTTCACCTGTGAGTATTGCTATTGATCTGTTAACTGAACTTCAGCCATTTTTAAGTGCATGATTTGCAAATGGAGTTTCTACTTCCTTATAAACAAGGAGAACATGATCAAGACTGCATGTGCATATTGCATGCACACTGTATACAAGCAAAACAAATTGCCAAACTAACCCCCTTTTATGAGTATTTGACAACACTGGTGCAACAGTGGGTTTTGTGAATTATTTTCTTCTACTAGCTCAGATCTCTTATAAAGGGACTACAGTATTTTTTACTAAAAACTTCCCTGGTTTTGATGAAAGACTACAGTCACACACATAAACACTTAAATGCATTTTAGTTTATCCTAGAGAGGAGAGACAATACAAAATTGGGTAGTAGGACACTTCATTCAACAAGTGAAGATGGAACTGCCTCTTATATGTTCAATTATTTATACTTACAAGTTTACCTATGAAAATTGTGGAGATGATTAAGATACCAAGAACAATATTTTTGAGCAAAGTTGTTTCCCAGTTATTTAGGGGCATGATTTCTTTGTGGCAAGCTGAACTTCTGAGTCTTTTGGTTTTGCTGGAGATCAGAACAACGTTTTCTGGTTTGGAATTTTTATTTTTAAGCTTAGGTATCTAGGCTTTCTAATGTGGGCATAAAATGAAATCAAGATATGACAGGAATGATGAGTTCTTCCAAAACAGATGTTCACATGTGAATGCTTTCTTCATATGCCTTGAGAAAATCCCTAATACCGCTGCTGTGAGTGGGAACAAGCCTCCCAAGAGTAACTAAAAATATGAACACATGAAACTGAAAACCAGTCCCATTTAACTGAATTAAAGGTCTTTTGGATCAGCCTGAAGACGATTCTTCTAATTTTACTCCAAGTTGTATTTGATGCAGGGAAATATGTGAAAGCACAATGTTTTTTTTGCATAGTTCTTGTATTCCAGGCAGCCTCAGAGTATAAGATTATGGTAGTTTATGAACCTTTTATTCTGTGTTAATATTACCAAATTGCTTTTGCACATCTATAAAATGATAGCAAGAAATACAAGAACCTGTCTTGATAGAAATAGTTTTAAAATATTTGTCTTGCAGCATGATTCTGGAATGGAGTGCACTCCAGGAGAGTCCAAGAACTTGGGACAGAAAGAAAATGGCAATTATATCATGTATGCAAGAGCTACATCTGGGGACAAACTTAACAACAACAAGTTCTCTATCTGTAGCATTCGAAATATCAGCCAAGTTCTTGAGAAAAAGAGAAATAATTGCTTTGTTGGTATGTATTTAGTTATCCTGAAAGCAGAAGGGCTAAGCTATTACTATAATGCATAATCAGAAATTTCATACAGTCAGTACCGTCCCTGATGAATAGTCACTCTCTGGCATCCTTGGAAGCCGGCTTCAGATACTGGAAGGCTGCTCTGAGGTCTCCATGCAGCCTTCTCTTCCCCAGGCTGAAGAGCCACAGCTTTCTCAGTCTGGCTTTGTACAGGAATTGCTCCAGCCCCCTGAAAGCCTTGTGGCCTCCTCTGGGCTTGCTCCAAGTTCCTTTCTTAATTTAGTTTATTGAAAGACTCTGTAAGTTAAGAATTGAATTTGCGATCTGGAGTACTGTGTCACATTCTGGACTCCCTAGTTCAGGAAAGACATGAGCATACTGGAATGCGTCCAACAAAAGATTATTAAGGAATTGGAGCGTCTGACATATGGGAAGAGTCTAGAGAGAGCTGAGACTGTTTAGTGGGGAGAAGAGAAGGATGGGGGGTGAGGGTGGGCTCCTGTCTGTCTTTGTAAATGCCTGGTGGGAGAGAGTAAAGAAAGCAGGACCAGATTGTTTTCAGTCATGCCCAGTGAAAGGACAAATTGTAAAGAGCACAAATTAAAATACAGGAATAATATTTAAATATTAAAAAAGAAAATAAGGGGTTTGCAGGAATTTTCTTTCTGGAGTCTGTCATGTATGAGCTCTCACAAATTTCATGAGATTGTGCAGCAACCAGGTTTAGGTTTTGGAGTAGAAGTTGTACTTCTACTCCCAGTGCCATCAGCTTTTGTCTTAAAGACCTCAGACTCTATTAAAGGAAGTGGAGTGCAAAAAAGGACGCTGCTCTGTTGGAGGCTTAGCAGAAAACTTGCTTTTATCACTGTTGATTTCCTATCTGCACAAGAAATTCTCACTGTTAGCAGGAGAAACCTGTTACTCAGAGACTTAAAATTCTCTGACTTGTAGGAATGACTAAGCTGGGTGTCAAGAAAATAATGCAGGTTGACTTGAGCCCTAGTCCAGTGTCCATCTTGACCAGGCATTTTCAGTCATGATTAGCTGGATGCTGTTGTGAGTCAGTGTAAACATTTGTAAGTCTATTTGCGTATTCTTTGTACTGCTTTGTACATAAATATACTGGCATTTTTCAGAGTCTGGTCAACCCATCTGTGGCAATGGACTGGTTGAACAAGGAGAACAGTGTGATTGTGGATACAGTGACCAGTGTAAAGATGAATGCTGTTATGATGCAAACCAACCAGAGGATAAAAAATGCAAGTTAAAACCAGGCAAATACTGCAGGTATTTTGCATGTCTGTTACAGTACAGTTTAATTTTGGGAGTTTATTGGTAGCTGTAATTGGTGTTTTAGTTTACTTGTATTATTCTTGAAGTATTTATAGTGTTTAAAATGCCTTATACAGCGAGAAGTTTGTAAGCACAATGTGTCATTCTTGGTGCTAATTGTAGTTTGCTGTCTGTTAGATGACTGTTCTCTAGCTTTTTGGAAGGTAATACAGCACTGAATTGTAGCAGTGTAACGTGACACAGGACTGAGTGCACACAGGTGTCTGTTGCGTTTCTGTTACCTTTATTGGAAGTGGGTCATGCCTCTTGCAAAAGCTGGATGATTCAGAAAGATGTGCCCAGAATGCTGTTCTTACAGTATATACAGGAAAGCATTAATTGCCCAAATGATAATGGAAGTTATAAAATTGTATCCTATCCTAATGCCATTTCTACAGCATTGCCTAGCTGGAAGATGACTGAAAAGATACAGTTGGTTGGTTTTTATTTTTTTAAAAACCTTGTTTTACAAATGAAATCAATCTGTGTTTTTAAGTCACCTTTATCTTGGCAGTGATTTAGAAGAGGAACTTTTAAAGACCGTAAGACTAACAGTGAAGTAAATCAACTTCTGTCTTCCCATTCCGTGACTTAAGATATACTTGAAATGCTTACCTCCTCTAAAAAGGGGATTTTTTTTCTACATGTAAAAAGTATGAGCTTTTATGCCTCTCTCAAGACAGGCAGAAATATAACATCTGGTTAGACTCAGCCAAAGATGAAGAGAAAAATCTATTATTTTTAGGTGTAAACCAGCTCAACTTTTTGATAAAACGTACACAATTCTGTTCTAATTAATCTTTCCTGCCCTAAAATGATCTTTGTCACCCTGGAAGTGGAAGTAAAAGTAGCATGTACTGCTATTTGGCAGTGTATATGCAGTAGGAGGATAATATCCTGTGAATTCACAGGTATAATAGTTTTGCATGTCTTCTCCTCCCTCCGCCTTGCAAATTTCTATTATTTCTGCCAAAATAAAGGCCCTTTTTTTAGTCTTATAACTGGTTTCTGAGATTTTTATATAGCACCTGTGGTGAGTTGTTCCCTTGTGAGTACACCAGCTGTCACCACCACCTCCTTTCTTTGCTCTCATGTTCAGCTGATTGTAGCCTAGCTTTATGTCTTTCTGCAACAGCCTTAAATATGAATGGACATATCATTTTTGGTTTAGGATTCTCATTTTCCCAGTTCTGTTAATTCTGAAAATTTTTCTATACAAAGAGGTTTCCAAAGATCTGTAAAGCAAATCCAAGTGTAATAATACATCCAAAAAATAACATGTTGAAATGCATTTTAGGAAGACTATGGTATCTATCCAGCTGCTTTACCTGTCTTTTAGTCTTCACATGTGTGAACATGCTTGTTTTTCTTAGCATGCGGTAGTTTTAAAATAGAAAAGTGCTCACCTGCAGAAGGTTTGTGCTATCTTCTAATGTCCACTAAATGCCAATGAGCACCCTGTGAATAATGTGAAGATGCAATATAATTTGAGATTATGACTTGGAAGGCTGAGCTTTATGAAGTAGTTATGTATTTTATAACCTTCACTCTTCTGCTTTTAATAGCATATATTTACTCAAACATGGCCTCAGAGAGAGAAATTATTGTTTCCTATGGTTTCACCAGATATACTGGTATGTTACACTCATGTACATAGCATAAGGGGCTCAGATGTTTTTGATGTCTGTGATGGAAAGGAAGCCAAGTGTTCTTGAGGAACCAGTGAAACTGTACTGTATGGCTTCATTGACAAATGTTTCTTTCTCCAGAATTTGTTTATAGGCTGACTGGGATTTCTGATAGAAGACCTGACCCGTCTCTTTCCCTTTTCTTGTTTATTTAAACAATAAGTGGTGTGCCTGCAAAAAGTAGGGAAAAAATATTATGGATGTTAATTGCTGAAGGATAAATCTTTATCACACTGAAATTGATACCATCAAACCCATCAGTTGTTCCTGAATTAATTTTGTCAACTTGCTAATTTAATGTTTTATATAAACAAACTCTGAAATGATGTTATTTTCTATATATTTAATTTAAAATGTGCTGTTTTTCTAACACAGTATAAATAGTTTAAATGGGTGCTACAATGACTAATGGAGTGGTAACCTTTTGTTACCTTAAGGGGTGGAAAAAATAATTTCAATTCACATTTTACTTAGTACAAATTAGAAAAACGCTGACTTTGTCTATGTGTCAGGATGAAGAGTTCTTCTGGAATAGTTCATGGTTTTTCTTTACATCCAGTGTTTTCTATTTATTTCTAGTCCTAGCCAAGGCCCCTGCTGTACTGCGCAGTGTAATTTCAAACTGAGGACTGATAAGTGTCGAAATGATTCTGACTGCGCAAAGGAAGGAATGTGTAATGGTGTCAGTGCTCTCTGTCCAGCATCTGATCCTAAACCAAACTTCACAGACTGCAACAGGAACACACAAGTTTGCATAAATGGGGTATGGGCTTTTTATCAACCATTTATTGCAAGGCACTGTATTATGAAGTGATGCGGTTTCAATACTTACTGGGGAAGTGTTTAAGATTAATCCCCTTTCTAATAAAAATGTTTGATTTATTGGTTTCAGTCAAAGAGACA
This sequence comes from Agapornis roseicollis, assembly GCA_002631895.1. NCBI lineage: Eukaryota > Metazoa > Chordata > Aves > Psittaciformes > Psittacidae > Agapornis > Agapornis roseicollis. Next base: position 137,873 of record NDXB01001502.1, read on the forward strand.
AACACCAAATATTAAGAACAGGTAACAAATATCAAGCTAGATTTACTCTTTGAGAACGTTTCACTTTCTTCAGTCATGGTCAAGTAGTTTTGTTGCCTCAGGAAATGAAATACACTATGAAAACATGGTGAATTTGGTTTAATGAAAATATGCAGTTCCTCCACCCATGTGTATGTTATATAGATGTGCAAGCATATAGAATTACTCTGACTGCCATTAGTATCCTTGGTTAAAGAGTCCATGGCAGTTGCCATAAAATATTGATGAGAAGTGTCTTATAAATTGATCTATGTTTACCTGGAAGCAGAAACAAGCAAAAAGTCTTCCTCTTAGAGCTGTAACTTGCATTGCAGTAATTCTGTTTTCTGCAATCCAGGTTTTTAATCAAATGGTAATGGTTGTAATAATTTTTAAGCTAATTTAGAGTCATTTTAAAGACTGAGGAATTGTCCATATTGTTTCTTGATTTTGAAGCAAGAATATAAACACACTGGAGGGTTTTTTCTAATTTTTTTAGCTGAAGGGTTGTCCCACGGTGGGATTAAACACAGAATCTTTCCTGTCATTAATTCCATTATTTTTTGAGATAAGGTATTTCGAAGATGTGCTTTGGATTAATTTTCCTGAGCAGAGTTTTGATGAATCATGTCTCAGTGTGAATTACTGTGCTGGGAAGAGTTTTGCAGGGTACTCTGAGGCCCTAAAAAAGGGTATAGTGTGAAAAAAAAATTGCCAAACAAGCCTAAACACTGCAGTTGATTGACTGTAGAGTTTTGTGTTTATAAACTTCAGAAGAAATTCAACCTATTATTATTAGTGATAAGCCCCTTTAGACCTATGGTTATATTTTCAGCTATTAAAAATTATTATCTTTCCTAATGTCAGTGTGCTTAGAATTGGAATTGATTTTTATGGTCTCTTGCTTTTGTCTCAAACAGCAATGTGCTGGCTCTATCTGTGAGAAGCATGGCTTGGAGGAATGTACATGTGCTAGTTCAGATGGCAAGGACGATAGAGAATTGTGTCATGTCTGCTGCATGAGAAAAAGTAAGATTTATCTGAATTGTATGTTTAAACATAGCAGTAGGTATCTGAAATCTCCTCGGAGTGTTTGTATCTCATTCGTTCATGAGAGCATACTGCAATTCTGTTCATACTTAGTTTCAGATAGACACTGCATTGTATTTTCTAGAAGATAAACTATTTTGTTGCTTTACAGATTAGTAGAAAATTTTTTTCAACAGCATTTTGAATGATTGAACACCAGAGTATTTATACATGTTTTAAATTGATTAATCTAATTTATATTTACTTTTCAGTGGACCCAGCTACATGTGCAAGTACAGGCTCTAACCAGTGGGAAAGACACTTTGGTCGTAAAACTATTACTTTGCAACCTGGATCTCCTTGTAATGATTTTAAAGGCTATTGTGATGTTTTTATGAGGTGTCGGCTAGTAGATGCTGATGGCCCTCTAGCTAGATTAAAGAAAGCAATTTTTAATCCAGAGCTGTATGAAAATATTGCAGAATGGATTGTGGTAAGTTTGGGGGTTTTTTATTTTACTAGTCTAATGCAAAATTTTCTTGGTTGAAAAGTGTTTCTGTGTATATACAGTACTTCAGCATCCTGAATGTCCAATCCCTTGAAGTTTGCTCATCCCTGGCAGTGTCCTAAGCGAGGCTGGAAGATGTCCCTGCCCATGGCAGGGGGTTGAAACTGAATGAGCGTTAAGGTCCCTTCCAACCCAAACCATTCTGTGAATTCTTCAAAGTATAATCAGCCCTTGTCTTGCTAGTTTTTTCTATAAGCACCTTGAGTGCAGCAAATACTTTGATAGATTGAAGGGAATGGAAACAAATAAGTAACAAACAAGCAAATATTTTGTTTTAATACCTCTGTTCACTTCACTGTTTCAGTGTTAATGTTCACATTTTTAATTTACTTGGGTTTTCCTGTTTTAAATCTTCATATTTGAATGCTCTGATTTCTTTTTAGGAACTAAGTTTATTGATCTCGAGCATTTCTTATTTTTATTGCACTTTAAATGACCCTTTCATAATAATAGATTGGGAGGAGAGCTACAATGAAACACCATTACAGAGCTGCATAGTCAGTTCTGTGTAAGCTGTTGATTGATTTTAGGCTTATATAGCTCTGTTGTAGTGAAATACTCATTTGATAATAGAATGGATCTGAAGTATTTTTGATTTTTTTTTTCTGTGTAAGAATTTTGAGGCTGTTTTTCTTTAAAATGCTGTGGTCATATTTTAGGTGATGTTTCAGAACAGCTTTTAGATGACTTTTAGAAGGCAAAGGAAAGCCATATTTCATGACCGTTGTCTCTTAACGCATGTCTGCTAGCCCACCAACCCTAAATGATTTTTTTCATGTTTTCAGGCATATTGGTGGGCAGTGTTGCTTATGGGAATTGCCTTGATCATGTTAATGGCTGGTTTCATTAAGATATGCAGTGTTCATACTCCAAGCAGTAATCCAAAGTTGCCTCCTCATAAACCACTTCCAGGTGAGTACATAAGGTTATTAAATTTAGAGTAATGTTTTATCCTCAACTATTTTGTTCCAAAGGGAAGTTTCAGGTGTCATAACCTACAGTTGTTAGTTTGGCCAGTGTGAAACTAAGTCATGTTAGTTTGAAAATGAAATAAAATAGAGGAGGGCTACGAAGGGTGATCAGGGGACTGGAGCATCTCCTATATGAAGACAGTCTGAGATAGTTGGGACTGTTCAGCCTGGGGCAGAGAAGGCTGCTTGGAGACCTCATAGCAGCCTTCCAGTATCTGAAGGGGGCCTATAGGGATGCTGGGAAGGGACTCTTCATTAGGGACTGTAGTGACAGGACAAGGGGTAACGGGTTCAAACTTAAACAGGGGAGTTTTAGATTGGATATAAGGAAGAAATTCTTTTCTGTTAGGGTGGTGAGATGCTGGAATGGGTTGGCCAGGGAGGTTGTGAGTGCTCCATCCCTGGCAGTGTTCAAGGCCAGGTTGGGCGAAGCCTTGGGTGTCATGGTTTAGTGTGAGGTTTCCCTGCTTGTGGCAGGGGGGTTGGAACTAGATGATCTTAAGGTCCTTTCCAACCCTAACTATTCTATGATTCTATGATAAAATTCATGCCAATGAAACAATCATAGAAATAACTCCTGCCTTATTGTCCTATAACATAATATGCATATCAGAGGAAAGCTTTGAAGATGTTTTCCACATCAGCGTTCCTTTTATTTACTATTCCATGCCACATTTTTTAAGAAACTGCTGTTGAGATAATAAAATGCATTCTGTAAATCCTCTGTGCAGTTAATAATCTGTTTAAAACCTTGCAGGTCTAAACATGGAGCCTTTCACAAATAGTTCTATGTAATGTACATGGCAACTTTTCTAGAAGTCATTTCTTTTAAATTCATCTTAACAATGTGCATCTTTCTTTGGAACAGGCACTTTAAAAAGGAGGAGACCACCGCAGACCACTCAGCCACCACAGCGGCAAAGGCCCCGAGAGAGTTATCAGATGGGACATATGAGACGCTGACTTCAGCTTTTTGCCTTGGTTCTTCCTAGTGCCTACAATGGGAAAACTCACTCCAAAGAAAACCTAATAAGTCATTGTCCCCAGTCTTAACTCTCAAAAATAGAAGAGGAAAAAAAAAAAAAAAAGCATGATATGCCCTCAAAACAAGTGGAAATGGTTAATTTTAATGAATCTTCCAGCTCAGAAAGAAGAAAAGTGGTTTTCCTGCATATTTTTAATTTAGTGGCACAAAGTCCTAGAGTATCGTGATTCTTTCCCCCTTCTGTGCTCTTCATTGCTGCATTTTCTTCACTTGCAGGCAAATATGGCTGTAGGAAAACTTTTACTCAAGAATTTGGAAAACAAAAAGTTCTATTTTTCAACTGCCAGACAAGACTAGGAAGCTAGACCACCTCAGCACTGGAGACAGTACTTGTCAATGTATATACATTGTTATATGCAGACATGTATTTCTAACGTACACCCGTACTTGTGTGCAATTGTAAACAAGAGAATTGCAATATGGATGTTTTCTTTGTATTATAAAACTTTTCCGCTATTAATGAAGAAATTACTGTTTAATTGACATACTCAGGATAACAGAGGATTATGGTGTGTAATGGTCAAGGATCCTGTGATGCTTTACACAGCAATTTGGAATCAAATCAACTTTTTTTATCATGATCAAAGTTGTTTCAAGCACTCATTTCATGTTTGTCAAACAGCTGCTAAGACATAGCATACAAGATTGAATTGTCTTTTAGAGATACACCAGGTGTTCTGCAAACTCTGCAAATGCCAGAATGTTTCAAAAATGTTTTATAGAGGTGTCTAATTTCTTGTAGCTCAGCATAAATATTCTCATTTTGTCTGATTCAGTTAAGTAATGAATAGTTTAATGAAATATTTCCATGCTTCAGTAGAAAATCCTACCTGTTCTTTTAGCTTGTTCTAAAAATTGCAACCGATCTATTTGGGCTGTTTAGATGTTCTTACAGTACAATTAAGTTCGTGTTCTGAGGGATGTGGAAAGAAAGAAAGGCTGTAGGTTTTGTCTTTTTTAATTTACCAGATATTTGAATAACGCTTCAGCATGATACTGTTGATCGATAACCACTAGAACTACTACTGCCCAGCTACTGTGGCAGAGTTCAAATTGTAGTTAGGACTACCAGGTTTTCCACAGTTTTATACCAGTAGTGAAGTTCAACAGCACAATGTCCCATTCCAAAGTTTTTATGGCGAATGTAAATAATTGGCATTTTTGAAAGAGGAAACAAAAGGTGTCTTACGGTGCTTACTGCTATGCAGGAGATGAAAGGGGGCATTACAAAGTGTTTAAGCTTGTGATATATTTATTGCTTGTTTTCCAAAAGCACCAAGCTAATTAGAGATGCAAATGGCTATAATTTTCCTGGCTTTGCTTAGGAGAGAATTTACTAAGGGTTGGACAGGCTTCCTTTGTTTGTTTTTGTTTTGTTTTGTTTTTTTAAGAGTATAAGGTTTACACAATCATTCTCATAATGTGACGCAAGCCAGCAAGGCCAAAAATGTTACAGAATATAATGGGATCTCTTCCTTGTAAACTTGTACAGTATGTGGTAACTTTTTCAAAATACAGCTTTTTGTACATGGTTTAGAGACAAATTTTGTACATGAAACCCCAAGTTCAATAGACTATATAAATAATTCTAAATGATCTTAACTAGCTAGAAGTGTGTGTAGTTGCTTTTAAGTCATTTTAAATACATTTGTTTTAAGACTGTGCAAAGATTGGAAGTGGGTTTGCATTTCTAAAATGGTGACTTTTATTCAGCAAGAGTTCTTAGTAACTTCTTGAGTGTGGTAGACTTTGGAACATGTAAATTTTTTGCCTGTAATGTTATCCTGTGGTAGGCTTTTGGCAGACAAATGCTGCCATATTTTAGTTTCAGTCTAAGTTAAATGTTTTCTGAAAACAGAAATGTGCACTGAACTCTCCACTGCAAGTCAAGATGTGGTAAAACCGAAAGCAAGTTCAAGACAATGAAATGGAATACTACTGTCAGTTTCATGTCCACTGTGTTTTATACAGTATCTTTTTTGTTCACTTTGGAAATTTTTACTAAAAATGCAAAAAATAAAGTATTGTGCAAAGATATGTAAGGTTTTTTGAAACTTGAAATGCGTTAATAAATAGACTTGATGAAATCATCTTCTGAAGATCCATTTACTTCCTGAACCCTGAAAGCAAAAAGGAATACAGATTCTGTTTCTATTTAAGTTTTGGTTTTTCATGGAAAGGGGCTGTCATGCCAAAACGTAACTGGATAGCCTTTACACTATCCAAGTGCACCTCCCAAATTTAACATGTAGGAGTGGATGGTTTTGTGTAACCTTTTTAAGGAAAAGCCCTAAAATTACCTTTCAATTACTTGTATGATCACAGAACAAAAGCTTTCTCTGTTCTTATCTTCAAAATGGAAACTAGTTACTAGTGGGGTATTCAGGCCTGGCTGCATTACTACTGAATGCTACCTTCTGAAATAAGTAGATGTTTTTGAAGAGGAATAATGGAGTTAACACGTAATACTCTGAATGCACAACTGATGGATAACACTTTTAGAAGTGAATTAGCTTTTTGCAAGGTGTTCTAAAACTGGTAAGCTGGGTGTCTGTGTTTGTTAGGTGTGTTGTATAGTTGATTTCATTAATACGGCTGCTTTTCAAAGTCAAGTCCTGCCAGCTAGCCTTGTTCTTACAGGTGTTTGTTGAGAATGGCCTCCTTAGACATCTGTTTCCGTAACCCAACAGCACAGCTTTGATGTAATCAAAGCACATGCAGAGTTCCTTCCTCACAGTACCTTCTGATTTTTTCCCCATGGCTGTTTTTCTATATCAGAGTGCTTCTTGTAGCTAAATAGCACTGTCAGGGTAAAAGATATTAGAAGGAAATCAGTTGGAGCAGAGCCCTTCTGTAAATCAGCATCATAGGTGCCTAATAGATTCAGTGAGGGTTACAGTTACATTTTTGTCTAGGAACGCAAACCAGAGCTGTAGAAATAATGCCCAGACATCTAAAATGCAAATTTTGTGTCTATCTTAAAAAGTGTTTGGGGAAATAAAGGGGTACATAAGTAGCTGTAATTTTTCTAACTAATATTTGATGTGATAATCACTAGTTGCAGTTATTTGTTTATTCCTGTTGTATTTCTTAATGCTTTAGTTATTAAATGTACACATTCACCTTTGGTATAGAAGCATGTATAGCCAGAATGGTGTGGGTGTGAGAAGGGCATCAAACTCCTCTTAAGCTATGAAACTGACTCTGTCAGTGACAGTCTTTTCACTGATACAGTTTGCCTTTTAATATTCCAATATTTATTTGGGGAAAAGCACACAAAAAGGAAAGAAGGAATTTTTACTTCTGAATACGGATGTCCATTATTACAGAGAGGTGATGCAAAGAACAGTGTTCATTGTGTCATTCTAACCTGTGCTTGCTCTGACAGGAGCAGGTTCCTGATGGCTTTCAAGGTCTCAACTCTTGTTTGGAGTGACACAGGAGTAATTCCAATGAGCATAAATTAAGTCACCCATGGCTTCAGGCACTTGCAAGTGTACATGTAACTACATTTTTATGTTCAGGCATTGTAAGATTGACTATACAACAACTTGGGCTTTATTTAATTTTTATATCAGAAATCAGTGTAATGGCTGTCAAAACACAGGGACAGGATTTATTTGGACATATTTCTGCAGAAGACATCAGAGTAAGTATCTTCATATCTGCAAGAGATCAAATACTGAATGCTTTTTTAATTTTCCTATTTGATTCATGGAAGTTTTCAAGTTGCCTTATTTGAGGACATACCAGTCAGGTGAACTGCAGAATGATTCTTCTCCCCCAGCCTCCCCCCACCTCAAAATCTTAAGCCCTCAAACTGCAGTATCCTATCCCCTGAGTTTCAGCACCCTGTAGGCATCTCTTATTTTCCACCTGCTTTTCCTGAACTAGTGCTTGCAAGCCTGCTTCTCCTGAAGTTTAGATCCTTTTATCAGCCTTTTCACCACATAAGAGATACGAAGGTGAAAGAAATGCCAATTTAATGTCTAAAATGCTAAGTGTGTTAGGATGTGTAACTACAGGAAAATCATGACTCAAAAGGCTCTTTGAATGTTTTACATTATACAACTCTCATCAAAGCTGTCTTGACAACTCTTGTGCTCTTTTTTTTTTCAGGTATAGTGAAGCACTAGCATCATTTTTTCTGCACTGGAAGAGCACAGTCCTTTCTAGCCTTTGTCTCTTGCTCTGTCATCTTTCAGGATCTTCTGACAAAGCCTATTGAAGAGTGGGGTAGGATGTGGTTCTGAAAGCTTACAAAGTTCATAGCTTAATGAGCGGTGTAGATAAAATTCGAGTGATGGTATTTCAATTCTGTAAATAGACACATCTTTTATAAACAAACCGACCTGTAACATAAGAAGTAAGAGTGGCAGATCTAGCTTTTTCTAAAAGCAAAAACTGAATTCTACAAACAGTCGGGAGACCCATAATTTGAGTTAGCCACACACGTACTTTTCAGTCTTGTTTTTCATTGTGCTTTAACCACTAAAATGGCCACATCATCCTTTGTTCCTTGTCTGTCATTCTTCAGGACACAGTCCATTTTAAATTCATGCACCTAAAGCTGCTGTCACTGGGTGCCTAACAACTGAGTCTCTCCAGTGGATTATAGCCTATGGTGTTGCTGAAATTTACTCTTTCTGCATGCAGTCCTGATTGGACTTCCAGCTACTGTATTTAAGTGATCAGTTTATATGTAAGCACAGAACATTGTACAGAGCTTTAATAAAATAATTTTGTCAGGAAATCTAAGTATTGGGGTACCAGCCTGAAGCTTTGAATTAATCACATTTTCATTTTTGACAAAGAAGGTAGAAATGCTTTTTGTGTTTAAAAAAAAACCTTTTTTTTTTTCTTGAGCAAAATCTTTTAAAGTAGAAGCTTTCAGTGCAGACCTACAGGTTCTTTTATATGGAATTTGTATCAAAATCTATAAATATCTCTTCTAATCAAGAATCTACTCCAAGTGGCCATCTTAAATATTAGGTTAGCTTCTGAATCACATACCTCTGTAAGGACAACCATTCTCATTTGGAAAGTAAGTATCTTAAGTTCCCATAGTATTTGGTCAGCATTTTTGGCTCAGGAATAGTAATTACTGAAAACAGCTTTCAAAAGTTAAAAGCTAGTATTGTGAATGGTTGGCAAAGATGCATTCATCATTTGATCACTTTGTCGTTTGCAGGACTGCTCACTCTGCTCAACTTCATTTGTTGAGCTTTTAAAATAACTCTCTAATGCATTCTGATAACATCCATATATTTTGATTCAGAATTCCTTACAATATCTTGGAATGGAAAATATGCTTGCTTCAGGCCTGAGAACTATCTCATGCATATTTTGCCATTTGGAGAACATTCAAAACAAATTACATTCAGAGCACAGAGCTGTAGAAACATAATTTTTAATGAATCTTGTGCCTAGCATTACAAAGTGACAAATTAAATACTCTGCCATACAGACATTTCAGTATGCACTAACCATAAAAATAATCTGAGACAATAATACGTAGTTTCTATTCTGACACAAGAAACAAGGGAATTGTATGTTTGAATTTATAAGATCATGCACTGAAGATGTTTGAGGGTTTTACCATTTTCATTTATTCATGCAGTTCCAAATCATGCTAAAAATCTGCTAAACAGTAATTTAAATTAAAAATCTGCAGGCATTACCTGCTCATGAAAGTATGATTTTAAAGCAAAAGTTAACTTAGTTGTGCTAGAATTGTGTGTAGTATAATAAGCATCAATAAAATAATTCAATTGCTAGTAATTTAAATCAGTACTTTAAAATAGTTACACAACAAAGCATTTTTAGAGTCATATGGTTATGAACAATACCTCTAGCATTCTGTATGTTGAGATGCATTTTAGTTTTGGAATGTTATAAAGTAAAAAGCTCAAACTCTTTGTTAACAATTTTATCTACTTGGGAATATTTCCTTCTATGAATTAATTAGTTCCCCCTTCATGAGGAAATAATACAAGAAAGTTTTAACTAACAGTAGTCGCTATTACTGTTTCAAAGTATTTAATGGGAAATAAGGCTTCTTTTTTCCCTTAAATTGAATAAAGTATAATTTTCCAAGAGCCTATGGAAATGATTCTTTCCAAAAGCAATTCTTTAATTCCTAGTAAGCAGGTGTTTAAAACTTTAAGCAATTCAAAATTGAGAGTTGCCTTGAAATCACTCACTGATCTCTTTTAGTGTAGGCTCCTAGATGAGCAAAGCACTATTTTAGCTTACTATTGCATCACAAAATCTACATTTTTAATGTATTTTCTTCACCACCTCTGAAACTAGCAGGATATTTAAATGTAATGTATTTTTAAAACATTTTGCTAGATGTGTATTATTTTGAATATACCTTTGGTGAGTTGTTGATTTTTGTGTTCTTGCTCATTTTCTGTTTTGCCCCTGAAAGCGATCTTCACATCTCACAAATGTTTTCTCTTGTGCTGGATAAAGGTGAAGGTTGTCAATGCTTTGAGAACAAAATGTTGCTCTAGAAAGAAAACACAGCATGTAAGCATAAAGTTACTTTTTAAGGCTACTATCTTTATAAAAGTATGCTCTCTAGATACACTGAACCTGACTTTATCTTGTCTTTACAGGAAGGTATCTGTTTTCATGGGCTTGTGAGGAAAGAGATGTATCTCGCTACCAAATAGTAGGTGAGTAAAAGGAGCAGGCAACTTCTGGATACTGAGTGTATTATGCCACTGTCTCTTTCTGGTGTCATACACAGCATGCTGTTCTCCACAGCATACCCACACTTTTGTCTTTGTATTCTTGATGGCCATTGTTTTAACTCTTAGTACACAGCCTGCTAGTATTTAGCTGGACACTGGTATTTAGCTGAGGTCATTAAAAATTTGTTTTGCAGGATGCTAAACTCACCAGCAACTCCATATGCTACAGAAATTTTTTCCATATATGGAACTCAAATTTGTTGGAATCTGGTATTTTATAATAATAATTGTCTTTTATTAACTACTTTATATGCCATTATGTTGTGTCTAAGTGTTCTTCATTAGATAATCTATCAAAGGAAAAGTTATTGTGTATAAATACTGCAAACATTGTGAGGTAAAGGTATGTGGAGATAAAAATATTGTCAACAGTTTGTTCAAATGCTTGAGGAAAGGACCAAACAGCTCAAAACACATCTTGTGTTTATTACCGTTTTTTAGTATTGAATTTCTAAAGTTCCTACTTCTTTGATCCATTATGTTTGGTCTTTCCAAGAACATCAAAATCTACAGGCTGTTCTCTTTGAAGAAAATACTTTTCCTTGAATGTCTTTTACCCTTCTTTCTGGAATCACCTAATGATCTTTCAATTCCCCATCAAGCATTAATACAGTATTTCAACAGTAACACATCATTTCTATAACTGTGACAAGCCCAGATTGCACAGAACAAATCCCAGAGGGTTACCAGTGTCCATTAAAATCTTGACACAAACTCCCATTTATGCTTGCAGCAAAAAAACCTTCTAAGGAGCATTAGGTACCTCAAGATACTAGCATCATTTTTGTTAGTATAACAACTACCTGCCTCTCAGATGCCTATTTCCTAGGATTTCTTACATAGTACATCAGCAGTAATTGGCTTGTGCCAGGTTATTGACACAGCTGTATTGGACAGGAGCTATCTGGTTAGAAAAATGAGTATGCCTGACGTAATCTTTTCACAGCCTTCATTCCCAAAGTACAAAAATGTGTATTTAAAGAGCTCTCTGATTTGTGGTGTATACTCTGCTGTAATTGGCTGCAGCAGCTAGGTCGTTACTGATTTGGGATCATCACTTTAAGAAGTAGTTTTTGATAGCAGGAGCATGTGCCAAGTGCTGCATTAGGAGAGGAAAATACCTACAAAATACAATTTCAGGGAGACAAAACCCAATAAAATGTGATCCTTTCTCTGCTCCTCAGCACATACAGACTGTCTTTTAAAAATGTCCCTTTCAATTGTTTGATTTGCCTTTTGTTTCAACATCAAGGAGATGCATCTCTACCAATAAGTATTGTTCCACAGAAAGTCTTCAGTAGTAATAACTGGTGCTAGTAAGCAAGGAAAAAATCCCCTTCTAAGCCTGAGCCACAGTTACAAGTTAAGACATGCTTTTCTCATTAACCTTAATTAAACTGCTCAGTTAAAATTCTCCAAGGATTAAAGCAGTGGAAATCATTATGATTCTTGTTATTCTGTCTTCTGGCAGAAATTTCTTTGAGTGAATAAGCAAAAGTGTTATTAGTGTTTCTGTATGTAGAGAACAGAGCCACTCAGACTTGGTGATCTAGTTTCAAAGCAATCAGCAGGGAAAAAGGAAAAATGAACACTACCCCACACCCTCCCCACACATCCTCACACCGTACCCTCCCAAAATAAACCCCAAACAAGACACGAACTTGTTTGCATTCATACTGTTTTTAATTCAAAAAACTCATTTCTAGTGCTACTTCAGAGATCAGCTACCAAAAGTCACATCACTGAATTCACACTATTTAAAAGAGCACAACCAGAGTGCAAAAATTGGTGTCAAATGCTAGTGAAAGTATGATATGTAGAAGTAGGTACAGTTTTTTTGTTTTCCAGGAGGGCTCACATTCTGCTCACCCATCACAGGAATGTCAAACTGCCTGTAGTTGAAGCTTTGCTTCCACAATGTATCATTTCAGGAACCTCTTACACAGCCTCCACAGTGTAGTAATTCCTTATCAGCTATCAGACACTGGACTGGCTCTTGAGTGGACAAGGTAAAAATAAGGGAATTTTGAACCCTTAACTTCAATGAATAATGAGATAACTGTGTAGTTCTAGATCTGATCTTTTAGTGAATACTTTCAAGAGTGAGGTGCTGAGTTTCTGAATTACATACTGAAAGTCAAATAATTGATATTTAGCATATTTTTTGTAAGTAGGAATTTGAATTCTTCATCACATTAATGTTGGCGCCAATATTTATCTTACAAAGTATCTTGTTTCTTTGAAATTTCATATGGAGTTATTATCACTCCTTATGGAGTGAGATAATCACATTCTGAAAATAAGTCACAAATTGTTATCACTTATTGTAATTAATTGTGTGGAAAAATTGCACTGCAGAGCTTGTTAAAATTCTTCCTTGGATATGTATGCTGACTCCTTCTCTATCTTCTATTTCCATGTATCAACAAAACTACCACCCAAGGCTACTGTGCCTTAGACTCAGATGGTAAGCCTAAACATTTCCTACTATTAATTTCTGACCTAAACCCAAAGTAATTATTTAAATCACTCGAAAATCATGCAGTCTGATAGGAAGGGACAAAGTCAGTTATTGTACATGGATAAATTCACCATTGCTGAGAGTGCTGGGACTCAGATGCCTGCGTTTGAATGAAAATAACCTGTGTGCCAAATTATCTGTGGTCTTACTACAGAAAAAAATTGTACTTCCAGTACACTTACTTTTGCTGTGTTTCCCCTGCTTTCACTTTTATTGTCTTCACTATAAGTCCTGGTTGACGGGTGCCTGTTGTCCATGTCATTATGGTTTGAACTGTGTCCCAGAGATTTTCCCAAACTGCAGTTCCTTCCCATTTTAACTTGATCATTATTACCTCACCAATATCAGTGTCCAGTGTGATGAGAAAAGAGTAGGTTTTATTCCCATTTATACTTTCAGCTCTGCAGAAAACAAAACCAGAATAATGCTGTCTTAATTATTGTGGTTAAAGTGAAAAAAAAAAAAAAAAAACCCAAAAAATCAGTTTTCTCTTCTCTTTAAAACCA
>NDXB01001502.1:151361-187654 GCA_002631895.1 Agapornis roseicollis
AAAAAAAAAAAAAAAAAAACCCAAACAATCAGTTTGCTCTTCTCATTAAAACCAAAGAAGGAACTATATTTCTTCCTCCTTGTCCAAAAGGGACCATTACTGTCTCTAGGATACTCTTCCTCCAGGTGCATAAAGTGGCAAAATATGGCAACATGCTGAAAAAGAAGAAGTGGGAGAAGCCTGAACAGCTGGTGAAGCAGTTGGGGCTTCTAACAACAAAAGAAAAGGTGTCGCATAATAGCATCTACATTGCATCTTTTGTCTGCTAGAGCAAATTCTGACCCACTCTGTTGCCTTCACTTTTGTTAATGCATATGGTGTCTATCATAAGAAATATCCAAAACTATTTACGTTAATTACAGCTGCTTATTTATTTGTTTTAATTTATTAGATCTCCCTCTGTTAGCCATGGGATGGACCAAACATAAGTGGACAGGATACTTAGCACTCAGGGAAACTTCCAAGATTACTGAGTTTGGTTTATAGAGATTTTTCGTGCAAAACTAGTATGAACATTATAAAAGTTTGTGATTTTTAGGGAACATGGTTGAAGAGAAGACAATTTCCAGTTCATCTTCACTTACCTATACTAAACCACTTCACATATAGCAATTTACATACGTGATAGTGCAATAAATTGGCACCTTCTTTCTCACTTGTACAGTGATGTGTAATATCAGTACTCACAATGTGATGGGCAAGTTTTTAGCATCCTCCTTAGTGCCTGTCAGAGACATGGTAAAAGTTGGTTCTAACTGCTTGCCTGGGATTTCATTGATGAAGTGGATCTTGAACTGGTAATGATAGACTGTAAAAAAGAATTTGCAAAGTGATAAAATTAATAGTCAAAGACGCAATAGATTTCTCAGGCAAAATAAAATTTGATTGATGCTGTATTTTGTTTTTTAGACAGATGTTTTGCAATTAATTTTTTTTATTTTTTTTTTATGATTGTTGCTGTGCTGTGTAATCCCTTAGAGTCTGAAGATCTGTTGCTCTATGTAAAAGGATGGAGAAATAAGGTAACCTGGTTGTGTTGCCTTTGTAGATAAAACATTCTTCCATGGGAAATATTTCAGCTTTTCTTAAGTTTAGTTGTTAGAATTTCTGACAAGCCCTCTATCTAATCACCAGACAAATTCTGGTGACTGGACATAGCTAGAGATGTATGACACAGATTGAAGAATTTATGCAGTGTAGTTAGGCCTTTTCACTGATCAGCTGGAAAATTGTCCCGTGAAACATATGACTCGCAAACTTTCTTTGACTGCATAATAATGCATTGTACTTAACATGCATATGTTAACAATGTGACTTTGTTCAAGCACATTACTGTAAGAAAGATATCATTAATACTTTGCGATTTGATGGGTTTCTAGAAGAACTGTGTTTAGGGAAGTCTTTGAACTGAATATTGTCAGAATGAAGAATTAAATCTTCAGTATACTGATTGTGAGCAGCCTGACATCAGCAAATCATGAAAACAAACAAACCCCAACAACCAAATCCTAAGAGTTAGAGGCCATGTGCACACAGATATTACCAGCTAGATCTGAATGTTCAGAACTCTTCTGTCTGGTGATTCTACTAGCCACCTTCTGACAAAACTGATAGATTTAGATGTTAAGGAAGAAAACCTTAAGTAACTTCTATTAACAAAGATCCCAGAGTATTTGAAAGAATTAAAGGTGTTTGTATTTATCCTTGTGATCTGGTCAAATTATGCATGGGAAACTGTCCTCGTAAAATATTATTGCACACTAGTTTTTGAGTAGAAAGATGCTCTTTGCTCACTTCCTCTCCTCGCCCACTTCAGGGTTCACGACATCTGAGAGTGGATCCGCCATACTGATAAGAGTCATCTTTTTATGTATGTGCGCAGATCGATTTGTTTTGTGTGTGTAGCTCTGTTCACAATGGAAGGCATTTCCTGGAAAAGCTGTAACTTTCTGTGTTGTTTCCTAGTTTATGTCAGTGAACAAAGTATTTCTCTAGAAAAGGTGCTAGAAAACAAAATGCCCGATTCTTTGCTGCAAGCCTGATGAAGACAAAGCAGGCAGAGGCTTGTTTATAGGTCACTTTTATTACTAACATGTCTTTCCTGAGTTTTCCCTCAATGTAAAAATGGATTATTCTAGTGTATGTTCTGCTAAAGCCCAGGCTTTTGCTGTGATTATGATATTCACTTTAGGGGAAAAAGGAGAGCATATTCATATAAAACCTCTGACTCAGGGTCCCATCAGAGCTTTATTATAAATGCTAACTTCTTTGTAACAAATGGGTTTTGTCTGAACTGGATGAAAGTGCACTCCAGAATACAATGCCATTAACTTGAAAAATGAAACACCAGATTTTGTGAAGGAACGGAGGACTGTGAAGGATAATGCTGATTTTTCTGAAATTTCTTCTGTTTGGACTTTTCACATGATGTTCAAACTCATTTTTTTTTTTAAGAGCATTACAAAGATGACTTTGTCTGCACCCTCCCACAGTTGCCGCCTTGTTTGGGAACCTTTGTGAAAGGAGACTATTGTCTGGAGAACCAGTATCTGTGTATGTGCCAAGGATGGGCTTTTGAAGCAAAACAGGTCCAGGCAGCAAAATGAAACATGTCTAAATTGAAATCAAGGCCAACAAGACACAGATATTTTATCACAAGCTGAAACTATCTCCTTGTCCAAAGAGCGCAACATGGGGATCGTGTTTCTGTGCCCAGGCATGGTGCCCTCAGAGCAATTCACCTTCCTCATGCTGACGGTGACCTGACTGTAACTGCAGCAAACTTGCACTGGGAGCTAGGCACAGCCTATGGAATTTAAAAATGTACTTGAAGTCGCTTCCTGAAGCACTTTTAGAAGTATGAGATCCAGCAGTTCAGCTGCTTTGAGTATCCTTGAGGGCTGAGGAGACCCCTCTGGAGTCATCACTTGAGTACTTCACAGCTGCATTATTGGAAGACTTCAAAATTACTTTAAAAGTACCTAAATTCGTGTGGGGTTTTTTTTTTTTTTTAAATCTGTGCTATTGCAGCTGAGTAGAGGCGCTGTGAGGAAACAAGATGTGTAATGCAAGCAACATTTTCAAGCATTTTTCCCCAGGCCTGGAAAGCCCCTCAGTGTCCATGCCGGGGCGCAGTGCTGACATTCAAAATGCTTCCCTAAGCCCAGCATCTTGGGTAAGAGACAAGCGGGCTGGCATGCTCCAAGAGGAGAGAAGCACTTGCCTTCTGGCTGTGCCAGGCACTACAGGCCGCTGAGTGCAATGGTGCGGGGCCTGATGGCTGCTGGAGGAGCCTGGGGGTAGGCAGGGCCCTGGTGCTGCCGTGCTGAGGGGAGGTTAGGGCTGAGGTGCAGTGTGCGTCTGGGCGCGCAGTGAGGAGGTGGGAGCTGCTCTCAAGCTTCCTCCGTCTGTGGTGGCCCGCGGCCCTCAGCGGGGACCCTGCCTGGGCTGTGCCTTGCGCTGCTCGCCGTGTGCCACCTCGGGAGCCGGGGAAGGAGGTAATGAGGAGGAGCACCATGCACCAGAAGTACCTGCGCTGAAAGCCCCTTGGAAGAAGTGTGTCCCTGCCATTCATCCCGCACAGTCCTGCTTGTTCTTGCTTGAAATGCACGCAGACCTTTCCACTAGAAGGTGAATGTCTGCTCATCAGCTGCAGTTGTCTTCTGTGTCGGACTGCTGAGGTGCAATCAGCCTACAGGCAGGCCTGCGCCATTTTGTAATGGAGGCTGTCAGAGGCCTCATTTCCCTGACACAATGCTTCCCTTCTGGTAATATGTGCAGGAAGCTACACTGATTGTCTCTCTGAGCTTTGAAAACTGTCATTTTGTGCTCTTGATAAAGTAACTTAATGGACTTAAAGTCACAGTTTCAGTACTACAGTTCTGCCCTGTAAAAGTCCATGTTGTTCTATTTTCTGTCCATTGTTTGAAAAGTAATATGTCACCTTGTAGGCTATTTGCAGATAAAATTTGGGCATACTTGGAACAGGCTGTTACAGAGGCCTCCCAAAGCAGTCCTGCTGCTTTTTTGGCTTGGCTGTATGCTTGCATATCTGATCACAAATTCACACAGGCCAGTTGCAGGAAGATCCTGTAGCTCAGGACCCAAAGCATCCCTGAGGCCTTAGATCCACAGTTACCCAGCCTGTGGCAAGTATGCAGCAATCTTTTCCCCACAGAAACATTGCTCTTTCATCAAGATCCTGACATCAACATGACCTATGGGGATCCTTAGTTATCTCAGCAAATTGATTATTCCCATGGATTTTTATAAGCTTTAATAAACAAGTAAGCAGGATCCCAGAGTTTAGGCTCATTTTCACACTCTGTGATAAATCTGGACACTGTAACAAGTATTCCCACAAACCTTTGAAAGGCATACGAGCTCTTGTTTTCAGAAAGAGACGCCTGCTTTTCGGGAGCCGCTCCTCCCTGATATTGTAGCCCAGTGTGTTGCACCGGTTCTTTCTACAGCTGAGACACATTCCCTTGTTAAAAGTGTTGATGTCGTTGCACCAGTATGCTGTGCTCTGCTTGTCAGTGTGAAGCAAAGAGTCGATGAACAAATGAACTGACCTCTCATGAGCACATTTCACAGTTTGAGCAATGCCTGAAAAAATGCAAACAACAAAATTTTTCATGCCCTTGTGCCTCTTTCCTCTTCCTTGTTCACACATTTCAACTGCAGAGGAGTACAGTAACCAGCTGTAAGCAATATGTTATTGTTCCCCCCATGCCCTTTTTCTACCCTTCACATAATTATTTTTTCCTTCTCCCCAGCCCCCACCCCTTTACATCAAGATTTTGCCTCAGAAATCATAGATTGTAGCAACTTTACTTTTAGGATCATTCAAAACTAGTTTGGCTGAAGCCACATGATAATAAAATTGAATAATTTGCTTAAACTTCTCTAGCCTGTTTAAGACTGTAAATATGAACCTTGATTTCATTGTCCTGGCTGTTATAGTCAATATGAAATACAATTTAAGGCTATATGCAGTCTTTCAGATCATGCCACATTAGAAGCAGCAGTCCCATTCTGAATGGTTGAACAGTTTTGTCTGTTGGATGCTTACACATTAATGCCATCTTTTGTCCCTGTCAGAGTGACAAACTCTCATGTTGAATTGAATTTTGTTCTCAGCTGCTACTGAGGGAAAATGACAAAAAAAAATATTTAAAACATTAAAATATTAAATACATATATCTGATTTTATGAGAGGTAACTTTTTCTTCTGTGTCATCAAATAACAGAAGTTTCTTCTGTGTAATTTAGATATATCATGATGGACTGTTTTTACATGTTTTCAGTGATAAGCTTTCTAACTGATGCTTGGTTTCACATTTGTTATGAATTAGGTGGTATCAAGTCTACTTTTAGACAGTGTTGATAGTTGCATCAGTACCTTATCTTTTTCGGTATGTTGTATCAGTTTCTCTATATGTTTATGTTTAGATACATTGGAAATAAGCTTCAATATATAAAACCCAGCCTCAAACACTGGCAGTCAAGTCCTAGAGAGAGCCTCGTCTGCACCTGAAGGACATGGAGTTGGGAAAAGGTGAACTAAGGAGGTGAGTAGTACAGCTCTGTGTTTTATTTGATTTGAAATAATTAATTGCACACTAGATTAATCTGGCTTAATTAGAATAATTTTTCTCATTTCCTCTACTGCTAAAACAAATACCTTTGAAATTATTCAGAAGTGCTTGACAGCAGGATGCTTGTGGCCTCATTTTCTGAAGTGCTAGGCAGCCAAATTCCTTACTGGAGTCAGTGAGAACAGTTTGAACTCAATACATGTAAAAATCAGATAACCAAATCTTAGAAATTTCTTGCATATAATGGAAAGTAAAACTCCCACTAGTATCTAGTTTAAGACCATAGAGATCTGTAAAGTTTCCCAAAGATACCGTCAGCTCAGCTGCAATGCTTCTTCCCATTTTGTGCTATTGGTTCTTACCAGTGATTCCGTATTCTGCAATGTGGTTATACACATGCATGATGTGACAGCCAGGCTGAAAGGTGCCTCCATTGGGGTAAAAGTCGAAATGAGCCACAGGCTGCTTGATGCCAACGCTGAGACCCATGTGCTGTTTAGTGAATGTATGAATTGCGTCTACAAAGTTTGCATCATCTGGAGATAACCGGTCTGTTGGTGACATGCCTTCAAATAAGGGTCCAGCGGGGTCAAGGCCTGCAATAAATGCAAATAGTCCAGTTGTGATGTAGTGCAGGTAGGCTGTTCTTTTACTGTTATGGGAAAAGCCTGAAATAAGTATTTTAAAAAAGATAGCACTGGTACTTTACAAGGTCTTTCACCATAGAAACAAGGCCAGGAACACTTGGTCCTGCAGAGGGTACAAGATCACACCAAAAAGTAAACACAGGCACTGTAATAAGCAGTAACTGCTACATGCACAAGGACATAGGCCCAGAGATTGATTTGTTTGTTATAGACAAACCATACTGCTCCTGCTTTATTACCTGAGGGATGTTTACTTAATTTTGTTTTCATACTCTAGAGGTCATGCATTTCAGAGGCCCTTTTGAAGATACCAGTCCCACAAGGATGACTTTTAGCCTACATTTAGGACCTGAAACTTTATAAAGCTTCACTTATTGCTTGAGAGACTGTATGTCTGCTAGACATTTTTTCTAATAATTGTTCATCTTAAAAGCCTTCAAGGCAAATTATTGCAACTTTTAGAAAAATAATATACCACTTAGGGAGTCATACTGACTTTTGGTGTACAAGATATTTTTGCATGGTGCTCTTTTTTATTAGGAACTGATTTGTGGAGAAAGACTGCCTGCATAGCTTAAAGCTGCCTTCAGTTTTGAGAACAAACTTCTAAATTTGAAATTCTTCAGTTGGTATTATGGATTAACGTAGTTGCATAGATGTAACTGGACAAGACTGTTAACACAGGCTACAAGCAGGCATGTCACCCTCAAGGCATGCAATTGCTTTTATTTTTAATAGCTTTTACTCAATGAAATATTCGAGCATATTGTTACAAGTCTGAGTAATTTGTACTGAAGAATGCATATAGGTGTTACACAAAATATGTTTTAATGTGGTTAAATGTTTTCTACTTATTGTTGAGGTTTGATACACTAATGTGCTTTGAACAAGCAGCACCTATGAACTGAAGTCCTTCAGTGTACACACAGGTGTAATATGCCACATAGTGTAAAATCAGCTTCTTGGCATGCAGGCACTCTCACAAGAGCTGTTGTATAAGGAACTGTGGTGTGTGGCAATGAATCCAAGATCAGATTTGGAACTTCAAACTAGTCATGTGTATTTGCCTGTGTGAAAACAATCAAGTACTAACTTTGTTTAATTTAAGCATCTATTAGGGATACAACATATGGTGATACTTCATTTTGAAAACTGTTTAATTAAATTTCCTAATTCTTAATTTCTAAAGCAGTGGGTTGAATCTTCTAGACTGTGGCAAATATTGCTATTCAACAGCTAAATGTTGATATGATAGTGATATGTCAAATATCTGTGTAACTTAAATACAGTGACTGTTATATTTCTTAAAATTGTGTCTCTTACCTGTAATTCTTCCAATCTTGTTCGTACCACTGATAAAACTTCCAGCAAATCCTGAAACATGAGCTCCTAGGCTGTACCCAATTAGATGAGCATTGCTTCTGGAAAATTGAATGGATTCCTGGAAGACAGTGGCAGTTTGATTTAGATGCAGAAAATGTGAAATGTAGACAGTGAAATACGTTACTACAAGCTAGGAATACCATGAATTACAGCACAGGAAATGTGTATGTTCATGATGGAAGTCAAATGAGGTGTATGGATCATGCGCTGAATCTTTCCCCTGTCTGAATGTTATTCCTTGCCTCCTTTTCATGCAGCAGGAAAACACCACACATTTGAGCACTGCTACTTGCTGTTTTGTGGAAAACCATCAATGCAGATAGCAGGATATTTGGTGCTGTTTGTTGCAAGCAGTGCAAAAGTGCATTGCCTTTTGTCTGCAGCATTTGACTTTCCTATGAGTACAAAATGGATATCTGTCCTTTAACTTCAGTGTAAAACAATCCTTCAATAGAAAGCGCCTCGCTCTTTTTGCCTGAGACACTAGCACAAGCCAAAGTTGTGAAACATTGATCAGACATGCTAAGGGATACAGAAGTGGTGTTTCTTGAATTGGCCTCTACAAAACTAGATACTGGATATGAAACCAACCTAACTGAAGCAGAATCAGACTCAAGCCTGTCTTCCTACCTAGTCAATACTATCTAGATCTTAAGCATTTCATGTGAGCTGCAAGGCTCAAAGTTTTTCTGACTTGTAAAGAATTCCCCTACTAACTGTTGGAGTAAGAGTGCTGAGATTTAGTTTGATTTTTATTCTTTATTAAAATATTGCACAGCACTGCAGTTTTTGTTACAACCACTGAGGATATTCCAGCCAGCCTGTAAGCAGAAAGAAGCATTAACTATCTAGTTAGGATGATTAGAATGAAGGGGTTTTTCACTGTTGAACTCAGGAGGAGTGTTTTTCAACAAAAGGAAGGTGTACAGCTTGAATGCACTCAGTTGAATGATGTGAAAATTTGTGGTATATTTAAATCCTAGAACATACTGTGGTACAAGTGACGCTACCTATAGTGCTGGAGCAAGGAATTGTTTATTCAGACCTGGATTTGTTTGCTGACATTGGAGAAATCACAGACTGTCTTTAATTGTTGACAACGTGGTATGTCCTCCTGGGAACTGAACAAAGTCCACCATTTCATTCATTCAATAATTAAACAGCTTCAAAATATGACTTTAAGCTCAACTTAAACTACATTTGACCAAGAGCTAAGGTTTGTTTTAATGTCACAACAAAAAAATAGTGACTCTGGCTTTTCTGCCTCCTCTTCTGTGCCTGTTGTCCCTAACTGGGCATGGTATCTGGCAGCTTCTTCTAGTCCTGCCTTTCCTTTTGAAAGCAGCTTAGCCATTCAACAGTATTTGCTACAAATCTTTTAGCTTTGCCGTGTATTTCCCTTTCACCTTAGTCCTCACCATATTCAAGTTAATGTATTAAAGAAATCATTGTGAGGTCCAGAAGTATAATTTAATTTCAAGTTAGGTAACTTAAATTAGTACTGGATATAGAGTAAATAAGAGTTGCCTGGTTTGTATGAGTGATTCTCATTCTAGTGTTTGCTTTCTGTGTTTTCTTGAGTAGTGCTGGAGGCCAGTGATCCCTTGCAGACTTGTCTGCAGCCTTTTCAGTCTAGCCATGGCCACTGCTCCCTATGTAGTAGTTCTGATAAGTAGTCATTATGTTAACATGGCTCTGTACTTGCTGCTCTTTCCCCTGTCATCTTGTCTGTGTGGCGTGTCTGTCTGCTTGAAAGGTCTCCCTTTATATTCTGGATCTCTATGCCATTATTTTAGAATAATCTTTGAGGAGCTGAGGCAAAAATCAGACACAATGGCATTCTTGAATGATGCATTAAAAGCAGAAGATAAAAGCACAGATAACATACCCCATTTTACTGAATAACCACTTCCAAGTGATTATGTGTATATGCTTTTAAAGTGTGGGACTCTGAGGTGTCTGGACACATGCTAACTGAAAAACTAAAATAGCATGAAGCTCTCTCACCTTTAAAGATATATAAAAAAATATTTTAATAAGCAAGAGCACTTGCTTTTTTTTTCTCTTCCGTAATGGTAGTTTTATGAAGTCATGTGAAAGTTTATGGAAGAAAAACTTTCAGTGTATTAAAGAAATATAAGATATTGAAAAGAACATCATTAATCAGCATAGTATTTCAGAAAGGTGGCAGAAGCATAAGAACAGATAAATAGGTCTTTTGCAGAGGAACTTGGGTGGCTCTTACCTCCAGCCATTCCAGGAAGTCTGCTATCTCCTGCCCTATGTAGCGTGTATTCTGTACAGCAATGGGATAGTGCTGGTGAGCAGATACAAGCCAGTCTGCAACGATCACATTAATTTGTTTTTGCTGAGACTTCAGAGCTGCTGCCAATTTCCAAATCCAACTTTCTAATATTCCATCCACCTGTTTTATTAAAAAAAGAACTAAACAAAAAGCACCTATTCTTACTGTAAAGTAGTCTCTGCCAAATAGTTCTTGTTAAAAGGTCAAGGAAACAAAACCCATAATATAAA
Source organism: Agapornis roseicollis (assembly GCA_002631895.1). Classification (NCBI taxonomy): domain Eukaryota; kingdom Metazoa; phylum Chordata; class Aves; order Psittaciformes; family Psittacidae; genus Agapornis; species Agapornis roseicollis. Next base: position 161,527 of record NDXB01001502.1, read on the forward strand.
GAAGGAGGGTGTTTGCTGATAACTAGATTTTGGGGGCTACAGCATGCTTCAGTGCTGCGAGTCTTTAGATTTTGGTGGACAAAAAAAAAGAATATAGAATATAAGTGTATAATAATTTGTCTTGTATTATGAACTGTTATCAGTGAAATCATGTCCCAAATTATTTACATTCATCCTGAGGTCATTGGTATTACTGATTTACTGATTAAAAAGAAAGACAGAAATGCCCAGAAACTTTCTGATTTCATTCAAGAACAGATGTCCCCTGTATATTTAAATTAAAAAGGTTGGAGAAGGAGGGAACCTGGAGGTTTGCAGACCAGCAGTTATTTACTTCTACAGCCGTTCCATTCTGGGATTTGGTGGACCAGGATTATTCAGAAATCATAGAATCACACAATGATTTGGGTTAGAAAGGACCTTAAGATAATTCAGTTCCAATCCCCTGCCATGGTCACGAACACTTTACACTAGACCCAAAGCTCTGTCTAGCCTGGCCTTGAACACTGCAGGGGATGGAGCATTTACCACTTCTTTGGACAGCTTGTTTCAGTGACTCACCACCCTCACAGTGAAGAATTTCTTCTTTACATCTAACCTGAACTTCCCCCATTTAAGTTTAAACCCGTTACCCCTTGTCCTATCACCTACTGTCCCTAATGATTGCTCTTGCATCAATTTCCTCAACTGATAGAACATCCTTATCTCTTCTGGTGTTTTAATAGAATTTGAGAGTCTCACTTCTGGGTCTCCATACATGTTCCTCTAAGAGCCTGACATGTTTGCAAACTAACTTAATGTGAATGCAGCAGCTGCAGTCACATTTATGGTTTGTCTTTGAGGGTGGTATAGTTTTTGAACAAATTCTGTTTTGGGAGATTTGGCTGAAGCAATCTGGGACAATATTTCATGCAAAGTCAGCTCTGCTGGTTTGTGGGTTTTTTTTTTTGTCACGGAAGTTCTATGCATCAAGGGTGTTTTTCAGAGTTTCTTTGTGTATTTGCAGATGTGCAAAAAAGATCCATTTTGCTCTCTTGTTGTGATGGCATGGGTTCTACGAGAATCAAGGATCTGTTTAAATGATGTTATTTCTTATCCTGCCTTTTGTTTCAGCAGCTAAGAAGCAGCTGATCAAACACCCCATTAGTGCAGCAGTACTAATGCTAGGCTTTTGAGAAAAGTTTTCATGGGGGACCTTTTTCTTTTTTTACAGTTTAACTGGAAGCAGTTCAGTGATGATTCATTGACAACGAAGGCTTCATTTTCAGCTGAAGGGGCTTAGTGAGAAGCTCTCTTTAAAGGTGTATCTGTGAGAAAGATGTGGGGAGATTGTGTGCACTTTCCACTAAGTGTGTAAGTTTATGGCAGTGAACATATCAGAGAAATGAATCTGGTATTTAGTCCTCTAGAAGCATAGCACATTAATTCAGCTTGTTTGAACACTCTGCTTTAAGTCAGGGCTGACCCTAATTCTTGGCATGGGACTCCAATAAGAAAAATTGCCTGTAGATTTCCTTCAGAATCCTGGTGGGGAATATCCTCTTTATATTATTTCTAGCCATGTTTGCTACCAGGAGAATCAACCATCTTTCTAATCACAAGCTTTCTTCTGAAGTTACTTTTGGCAGAAGCATGAAGAGAAGGAAGGTATATTAAATCACATGTAGTTTAAATTAAACATAAAATGTGAGTTCATACCGACCAGCCATGGACTATTATCACCAGAGGAAGAGAGGCATTGAAACTGCATTTATCAAGAGTCTCCAACTGATTATAAAAAATCCGACAGTCTTCTTTAGTTGCATCTGTATAGAATCGAAATTTGGTTGCAAAGTTTTGGTGCTCCTTCTTTGTCCTAGTGTGCTGACTCTGTGATTCCAGTGCCTCTGAAATGAGATTTGTAAGAATGGAAGAAGTTACTAGTGAAACAGAGTTTATAAGACAGAGTAAACTAGTAAGATTGAAACTTTAGCTGTGTATAATTGCTGCCTACTCCAGGTGGGCCTAAGCTGTACATTTTGGGTTTAAAAAGTGGTTTCTTTCAAAATTTGAGATGGTCTAAATGTGCCTCCAAGTCCATCTATTTGAGCAATAACAATTACACAGGAAATCTTGATCTCATTACTATGTGCCTTTATAGAATGCATAAGTATTTTAAGAACCCAGCACAGGTGTTGTGACTTTACAATGTTAGTGCTTGCGCAGGCAAGCACATTTATAGGCTATTAACTCTGCAGGGCATATCTAAGTAATGTGCATTTGCTAGTAATTGTTGAGCAAGCTTCATTACACTAAAATAACCATTTAATTCAGGGTTATAATTCTGCTTGGAAACTTAGGTTACTGCTTAAAACGACATAACACATAATACATGATTCTTTTTCTCTAAAAAGGCTAGATGAAATGGTCTTGTTCCAATTGCAGTGGTTTTGGTGGTTTTGTTTTTAGGTGAAAAAGCTTGGTACATATAGGATAGCATTTTTGGAAATGTCTGTTAACTAGCTGGGTTGCTCTCTGTATTTAAGAAAGTGGGTGCAAAGTGAACTGTGTTCTCATCAACATTATGAACTTAGAAGGAAAAACATAAATACAGAGAAATTGCTTGCGTAAAGGAAAAAGAAGTAGAATAAAGCAGAAGCTTACAAAAACACATTGTGATATCCGGGCCTGGTGTTTCATTCTGATAAAACTTCAGACCCTGTTAGTTATCATGAATTATTCCTAAACTAGAAAAAAATGGGCATTGGTAGAAAAAAAGTCGAGTTTTGATGGACTGGACAAATGAGAGGTTACAGTTGTTTGTGTTGGAAAAGAAACTTTTGAGTGGAGAGAGTTTACTAATGGGAGTTCCTTGGCGACTGGTTTTTGGCTAATCTTACTTTCCTATGTTCATTAAAGAAGCGGGAAAGATAAAAGACTGTCAAAATTTGGGAGGTGTTTGCTAATACTGCAGAGGGCAGAATTTTAAACACTAAGAGCTAGATCGCCTTGAAAATATAACAGAACCAGGTAGAGATCTTGTACTATGAAGTGCAAAGTCATGCAGTTGATAGCAATTTCTTTAAAAATGGGGCTTATAAATTGGAAGTGACATAAGGGAAAAAACACTTGATTGTAGTAATCCATAACAAAACTGAGTCACTGCTGTGATTTGGGTGTGAGAAAGAAAAACATAATCCCAAGATGCACCAAGGAAGAGGTGGGTAGGAAGAGAGGATGTTTAGTACTAGTAAGCTATTATTAACAACATACAGAGCAGTGTGTATAGTATTTTATTCACTGAGAAAGAAGTTAAATTTTCTATGTTGGACAGAACTCAGTTAAGTTTTAGTTCTTGTATTTTTCTTGCATAAAAGTGCCTTAATACGCCATTAGTATTAGAAATACTGTATTTTGTCTTCTAAGTCAGTACATTTAATTTCTTTTGTACATCACAATTCATGTCCGGAGGTATTTTCAGAAACCATCTAAAATCATAGCATATTCATTTCTATATTCTATCTGGAAATGTATCCTCAGGTTCTCTGACGTTGTCTTGATAGGATTTTGATAATTTCTGAGGTACTTCTGGTGCACTTATAGATGAGCCTTTATCCTGCAAGCAGTTTTGGTAATGGGAAACTCCCATACTCATATATTTGCAGTAGTAGCACGTTATAATGCACAATAGAAGAATCCTGATGTGAAAGCATGCTGCATTTAGATCAGACTATTTTTGCCATGTTAGTCTTGTTAGAAATTTTATCCAGGGTTTTATTTTAGTGTAATGATATGACATGATACAAATGGCACATTTAATTTGGTTAAGTGGATGGCAATTCTGGCAAGAAAACTCCCAAGCTGAACTGCACTGGATGTGCACTGTTTCCTCTTTGTCCCTAATTATTGTACTTTCCAAGTAACTGCAGGAAATGTTTCCTGACTAGGAAGCATTATTTTATAAAGTTGTTCAGTCTTTTCTGAGAGCTGAAATTTCATAAGCTTCAAAGATAGATCATGAAGGTTTAGTTGTCAAAATTCTTAGCTTTGATGTCTCACATTTTTCATAATGGCACTTTTAACTGTTAACTGGCTAGGTCTGAGTCTGATCATTTCTCTGTTACAATGTCTGTTTAACAGCATTTCTGTTGGATTTTTTTTTGCTGGGAGTGGACTCAGTTTCTGAAGAAAGTAATATTAGGAGAAAGCGAATCTAGGTAAAGAACTGAAAATTAGAGTTCTAATTACAGTGATATTCTCTACCTCTGTTATTTTCAGGCTTTGGGGAGTACTCCTTACACAAAGATAGGTATTGTGCTCTATTTTTAGCATAAAGAAAAACAAGCTTGTGTCTGTTATTGTACACATCCTTTCTTTGTCTTATGCCTTGTTTTAATTTTCCTTTTGCACTGTTTCTGCAAAGCAAAGGTGCTTTGTCACTTTTTTGTGCACACTACAGAAAACAAGTCTAATAAATAGATTTTTTCTTTATACATGGACTGTGAAAGTGCTGTGGTGCTTTAATGAGTGAGCTTTTGGCTTGCTAGTAAGTCCGAGATTAGAAATACAGTTTGAACTTCTTCAAGGCTGTCAAAAATTAAAAGTTCTAACAGAATCTGTTGTGTTACTAGACAAAACTGCTTCAATCTGCTAATCCATGTGATGACTTGGAGAAGAAAATAGTCTGAAGAGTTTGGCTTCTACAACAGACTTTTGCTAAAAATGCCGTACCAATGACTTGGTGACGTGATTGAAGGGAACTGCAAAGTTTCATAGGTTAGTTTACAAAAACAACAACATAGAACTACTAAAAATTTTCTTGTGCTAACTAGCTAAGGGGGCCAAGATTTTTCTGAAACTTAGAAAGTTTCTCTTTGAAAAATTAGCCCTTACTCAGATGAGTTGCTGACTTAATTTGGTTAAGGGAAGAGTGACTATTTGTCATCTAAATGAATTTGTGCAAAGTGTTTGACTCTGTTCCGCATTAGATCATTGTTTCTAAACTACAGAGGCATGGATTTGGTGCATGGACCACTTGGCTAGACGGTATTCCTCAGAGTTGTGGTCAATGGATCGATGTCTAGATGCAGACCAGTGACAAGAGGTGATCCTCGAGGATCAGTGTTGAGGCTAGCATTATTCAACATCTTTGTCACTGACATGGACAGTGGGATTGAGTTTACCTTCAGAAAACTTGCTGATGACACCAGGCTGCATGGTGTAGTCAGGACCAGGATGCTGGCCAGAGTTTGGAACCAGGAAATATCATAATGTAGGGGGGAGGAGAGTGATCCAGAATCTAAATGAATTTCTTTCAATAGCATGTCTGGACATAATAATACAATTACAAAATATCTGCTTCACACCACAGAATTTGCTTAATGGTGTTGGGAATGGGAACAAAGTATGGTAGGACTATATAAGGTGAAGAACAAAATTTTAATATTGAAAGTCATACATTTTAAATTCAGCTTATGGTAAAACATAGAAACTTTGATTAGAATTGGCTTTTTTGGTGAAGAAAACTAATGTTCAGCATCCTTCCTCCTGTCATGGAACTCTACAGGAAGAGTTTCTCAATAAGGTAGCACTGAAGAGGGTTAAAGAGGAGGTTTAAGTGATGCTCACCTAGTCCATAGGCAATTGAAAAATTATGAATGGAAGCTGAACTTTGGGTTGCTGGTATGTTAAGTTTACTTAAAAAATCATGCACATGGGCATGTGAATACGCACTCCTCTACCTACACAACAGCACATTTTTTCTAATTGCCTCTTCTCTCTTACTGCAGCACCCATTCATGTCATGACTGGATTTGTCTGAGTTTTAATAAATCTTCAGTATCTTTTGGATGGTTTTTACTGCTTTTCATTCATGTAAATGTTTTCAGAAGAGTGCTTATGTATTGTGTTGTTAATTTAGTGTGACCAGTATCCAACTGATCACATTTAAGGAAGAAATGACAACTTTTTTTGGTCTCCAGAATTAGAGAATTCTGTTGTGAAACTGAGCAAAGGCACTGATGTGCTAATCGGTTTTGTTTGGGCTGTGGAAAATGAAGTACATCACAGATCCATTCAATTCCATAGGGGGAATTGAATTCTGGGGGATTCTAGGGGGTGTTTTATCAGTTAAAAAAAAAAAAAGAGTAAATGACATGGGAGTGTTTAGGGGTCTTAATCTGACAAATGCTTCCCTTAGAGCTATTTTTGCTTGAAGCACAGTTGTTGGTGTTCATATTGGATATGGAATATCCTCTTAAGTAACCCCTCTTACTTTGTTTTGCAGTGCCTGTTGTAACTTCCAGACTCTGTGCTTACTAGGGAAAGCCATTTGCTGCAGCTGACACAAAATGACACAAAGAAATAGTAGACTATAAGAATACACATTGTAATGGACTCTTAAATCTAAAAACCCTACAAAATTTAAGCACTAGTGTGTAAAATGTAGATAAATTGTATGGTTTGGTTGCTTGATGTTTACCTGAACATTTTATAAGCTGCTGTAGGCAATAATTTTTGTATAATAGCAGGCACAAGATCAGGATCAGAATTCTGCTATTTAAAGATATATCCAATAAAAACGGTGATGGGAATGGACTGGAAACGTTAGGCTGGCATTTATTTGCTTTTATGTTACTGATTTTTAAGGTACTAATACATAAGCTGATTTTTATTGTTTATGCCAGTTGGAAGCTTTTGTATGCCGTTGACTGACATTTGAAAGCTTCATCTCATGTAGTTCATAAGTCAGTACTCTAAACCTGTGTGCTTGGGGGAGTGGGGTTGAGGAGGGAATTCTGGGTTGTTGATTGCTCCAGGATCCCCAGCAAGATAAGCAAGTCAAAACTAAGGTCTGTTGACTCAGGAGAGGTCCTGTCCCTTGAGGAGAGGCTGTTAATTAACCATTGTTAACCTTTTGTTAACATACTTTAAAACCTTTGTTGAAAAATCCACTAAGAGGAGAGCACATAAAACCATGCCATTCCTTCCCTGTATGTTTAATGGCTTTCAGATCATGCAGATAATGCTACTAGAAGGTGGCACTTTTTGGTGTCTAAATACAGCTGATACTTCCTGAACCTGTTATGATCAGCCACTGTTATCATGCTTTGAATCAGTGTGGAAAACACAGTTGTCTGAGATAATCGATAAAAATAAAAACTCATCCCACAGTTTAACCAAGAGAAGGTTGTTCTGCTGTGCTCTCCCTGGTACTCTCAGGTCTGTGTTCTGTATTTACCTGGGCTATTTGTGGAAGGGATGAGGATCCTGTAAGTTTGTTTGCAGGTGTGATTAGCAACTGTAGTGTTAGAACTGTATGCTGGGATGCATCAGTGTGGCCATCAGGTCAAGGGAAGTGATTCTTCCCCTCTGCTCTGCTTGCATGACACTCCACCTGCAGCACTGTGTTCACCTCTGAGGCCCCCAATACAAGAGGGATGTGGACCTGCTTGAGCATGTCCAGAAGGCAAATGCTCTGAGGCCTGCAGCAGCTCTGCTATGGAGACAGGCTGAGAGAGCTGGGCTTGTTCAACTTGGAGAAGGCTCATGGGAGATCTCAGAGCAGCTTTCCAGTACCTAAAGAGTGGTTACAAGAAATCTGAAGAGGGAATTTAGACAAGAGCAAACTGAAAGAGGGTGGATTTATCAAAATATTTATCTAAGGTTAGGAAGAAATTCTTCCCAATGAGGGTGTTGAGGCGCTGGCACAGGTTGCCCAAAGAAGCTGTGGCTGCCCCATCCTTGGCCGTGTTCAAGGCCTGGTTGAAGGAGGCTTTGAGCACCCTGGTCTAGTAGAAGGTGTTTCTGCCATGTTAGGGTGATTTTTCAGGTCCCTTCCAACCCAAACCATTCTATGAACTGTTAGCAGAGATCCACATCCCTGTCATTTTCTGGTTAGTTCTATTCAGACTTAATTTCTGGGTGCAAGCAATTGGAGAAAGAAGAGAATATGATGTCTTGCTCAGTAATAGCAGAACCATGATTTTAAGAAATATTAAGATGGTAGTAAGGAGCTTAGACCCAGATGATATTTTTCCCTCTCTTTTTTAAAATTAGAATGCTTTCCAAAGGAAAAGTAATTTCAAAAAATATCCCCCATTGAATTCATGATGTACATAATCACTGTAAAAACTATTCAGAGTATTCAGTAAAGATCACTGTTTAGTACAACTTGTTTGCTTGGCGGTCTAAGACATAAAGGAGTGCAACCTACTCTCAGAAGTTGCTTATATTAAAATAATTGAAAAAATACCCTCAGTTGATTTTTAAATTCTCTACTTCTGAATCTTGTATTGATACTTATTTGAAATTGTCTCTTAAGGCAGGTAGCAGATACAGGTACAGACAGTTCCAGTTCCTTGCAGTGCTTTAACTAGGAGCGTTTGTGTGTCTGGAGAATAAAACTAGCGCATCAAAACAGAAGTCTTGCTAAAAAAAACTTGGAACAGATGATGAAAGGGATTATATACCATGTTTTGGTTTCTGCTTGCTGTCATGTATCTGTTATTCAGAGATATAGCTCTTAAGTCACCTGTGAGTTCCTCTGAATTATCTGTTGATTGTTTACATGTATTGCTTAATTGCAGAGAATGTATTTTTATTCCTCCTCTAACTAAATTAGTATTTGTCATTGGTTTTGAACACTGGATTGTCTCAAAATTCTCCAAAGAATTGCCCCCTTTTTTTTTTTTTTAATTCCTGTGCCTTACTCTTCTAATCTTCTTTTCCCTGTAAATCCTTCTTTACTATGTGAAACTACAAAGCTTTTCACATGTCCTTTATATAGAATCAAGTATTGAAGTGATGGTTAGAACATAAGGCAAAGCAATAACACCCACCCTCCAAACTGTTAACTGTTCCTTTTGTCTTTTTATATCAGATGAAAGCTTCATGGAACAGCATTGATCTCAAAAGCTTGGTATCTCTTTTCTTGACTGATTGAGTCAGGTAAACAATTTTTTCCTCTTTTCTATCCTTCATTATAGCATAATTTAAAAATATTAGTTCTTCCATTAATTAATCTCCAGTACAATAATCAACAAGCTTGTGAGACTGTAGCAAAAGAACAGGGCAACCAGTGCACAAAGAAACCAGCAGTGCCTCTTTGTTTAGAGCTCAGCTGCTGAGCTCTGGGCTGATGCCCTGTGCAGAGCAAAACACTCAAATCTCTCTCTCAAAGGGTATAGAAGAAGGCACCAACAGAGGCATCAACCACAGCTATTGGACAGCTTGCATTATTTACAGGATGACAAATATGCTGTCCTCCTAGTTTTCTCATGTAAAATACTTATAAATGTGAACATTTAAGTGCTACTTGTGCAGTGTGTAATTGTTAAATTGAAATTAGAACACCAGTCTAATCTGAATTTCCTGAACAAAATTATTGGAAATCATTACAATATGGCTTTCCGGGAATGTTTTTGACTAGCATATAATCTAGATCTCAAATTGCTACTATAATTTAGTGTTACAAGTAATCATATCCCGTCTGTTACCTAACCAAAACTTTCATAATTTCAAGTAAGTTAAAAGCAGGTATATGTTGGGAAAAATACTTTTGCCCTTCATGCAAATGCTTCCTTTCAAATACATGCATGACTCATTTTTTTTGGCAAGGGTTTCTGCCAAGGTGTTCATTTGCCTGATTTGGAGCTCAAACTTCCTTTTTCTTGATACTAAAAGCAAAAAGAAGAAACAATCACAAACTGCCTGTACAAAATGTATTTGTTTGTGGGATGTTATCAGTAGAAAGAGCAAATGAATAATAACAAATATGAAGCTAAGTAGATTAGGATTCTTCAGCCAAGAGACAGCCAAGAGGGATATGGTACAGAGGTTTATAAAATCATGGATGTCATGGATCACTTGTATGTCTTTCCCAGTACAAAATGTAAGGATTCTTTTGATAAAATATTTTGACAGCAAAAGATGATGAAAGGGTTCTTCTCAAGGCACGTAGTTAATCTGTAGAATTCTAGGTGTGATGTAGGTATCAAGCATTTGTCTGAGGTTAGTTGGAAACTAGAAGTATCTGTGTAAGAGAAATCCAGTGAGGATTACTGTACACATAGGCACCACCACTTACTCAGGAGATCCATGAACTGAAAATGGTTGATGGCTGGGAGAGTACATGGGGAAAGTGCTATGTGTCAATGTCCTCTGCTGAATATGCATCTGCTTTTGGGCACTGCTCAGGTGATCAAACTAAAATGAGTCTGGATTTCATCCACTACAGCCACACTTCTGTTTATTGAGAGCTACCTGGCATTACTTTAAAAAAATGTTGAAATCAGAATTGTTCAACAACATATTTAGGCTTATTTATGTTGAAATGTTTGAATCTTTGATTTGCAATTTTGATGCTGTTGAAGTTTTGGCTTTTTATCTACTTTGGGCTAGAAAATGTTTTTATAAATGGATATGAAAATATTTTCCTGTATAGCTTAGTAAAATTCAAGTAATTTCTTACCCTGGAAGAGGTAAACTAGACCTAAACAGGAAATATAGAACAAAGAATTTGAAACCATTCATGTACTTGCTTAGAAGATTGTGATTCAGAGCACTGTTTTCTACAATTTTATTTCTAAGGGACCAGGAGAAAGCTTCTATTACTTATGTGCATATCCCTTGGAACTGTTCCACATACACTGACACTATCATGACAGGTGTAAATTTTGATTTAAAAAAGCCAGTCTTGCAAAAAACCAAGACATTTTGGGGTTGTATTTTAGGATAGCTGTGCTGGAACTGGGAGTTCATTTCCTTTCTATGACCTTACTTTTTCTTCTGTGTGATCCTGCAGAAATCACATGTCTGGTGCCAACTTGCTATGTCAGAAATTCTGGATCTCAGCATTCCTTAGGATGAGAACAAATGAAATATATACAGCAAGAACTTGTGTTTGAAGCACAGGAAAAAACGATGGGGTATTTACAAGAATGAGAAAATAGAAGCATTTTCAGAATGTTAGCACAGAAAGGTGTTACTGAGTCAAACTCAGTAGCTAGGCCACGGCACAGCACTCCAGGCCAGACTGCTGCATAGTAGCTGTATTTGCTAGAAGGCAGAGCTGAGCTGATGGGGTGGTGACTGTAGGTACAGACACAGTATTCATAGGCACAATCAGCCTTGTCAGCACAGGGAAATAAGTGTGTTGTAGATTTTCTTACAAATTTTTGGTACTAGGTATTCTCAGAAACTCCCTTTGTGCACGTGTATGCCTGCCACCATTTTGGTACTCAGAAAAAGATAAATGTTTGTCTCAGTTTGCAGAAAGGCTGTGAGAAATGAAGAGGTCAGTGGTACACAGAAGATGACTGAGTGTTGCAGTGGAAAGCAGTTAAAAAAGGGGGGGGGGCAGAATTTTAATGAATTTTAGCCTTAGAACTGTGGTAACAGATACAAAGAGATAAGACAGCTCTCCAGTACCAGGCAGCCCATTCGTTAAGTGGGGGAATCTGCCTAGCTTAAGTATAGCTGAATCCCAGTTCAATTCAAGGAATAGAAGCAAGCATCTGAAGGTCTCAGTCTAAGAGTGGTGATTTGGCATCTGATCACTTCAAGTTTTCATACTTCCAAGAAATCTCTGTTTTAGAGAAGGTACTGCAAAAATTTCTATGGGTATGTTATTGGGAGCTTTATTTTGCTTAAATCACCCTCTCCTCCCTTCCTTGTTTCCTTTTTTTCTTACTTCTCAGATATGATCCTGTTTTTTTCCATTGTGTCTTTTGGTTTTGGGTTTGTTTTGGGTTATTTTTTGCATATGTGTTCGGGTTTTTTGGTCTTTTTTTAATAGCATTGTTTTATTTTTCCTGGTTTTGTCTGAAAGCCTCAGTTAAGCCAGATTAGCTGAGGGGAAATCCTGGTTTGCAGCACATACGGACTGTTTGCTTTGACAATCACTAGGTGTGTTCATCTAAGCTAGAGTTCGATGGTTTTCACTGATATGGTATGAAAAGGCTTTGATCATTTTAAGTGTATCCTGAATTTCTCCAAACTCATCTTTTACAGTGGATACCTGTAGTTTCCAAAAGCTCTGCAGTGCACACTATTTACAGATGTTCTCTCTATGCAATTATGTCTAGAAACGAGACTTCTTACCAAACACTGGGGTTTTTTTAGATTAGGCTCTTTAAGAGGAAGGGAAAATTTACTGTGAAAATATTTTAAAGTAGATTCTGCATACTGAGCTGCCATACAATTTTTGTTATGGTTTTCCTTGTACAGGTGACCTGAGTCCAGATTGTAATTGCTGTTGCTTAAGCCATAATTCACAGAAATTTTTCAAGTACTTTCATCTAATACCCCTAGGACAACTGTCTCTTAAGTGACCACTCCTAAAGAGTGGTCACACAATGTGTGACAAAGATTTGTTAACGGAAGTTTGGGGTGAGCCATTATAGAAATTGGCAAAACTGTTTCTGAGCTCTGCAGGCCTTTCCAGGAGTCCTTTGAAAACTATTATTCAAGTCATTAAAAAGATGAACAGCATACAAAACTTTTATTAGGAGCTTTATCCCTCTAACCCATAATGCCAGACACCTTTGCACACTGTGATTCCAGTCATCGAGACAAGATGTATAAAATGATCAAAAATGTATTTTAAAAGTCATGGGGCTAAGCTCCAATAAGTTAAATGGTTGGGCAGCTGATCTGTGCCCATTCAAAGCTTGAAATCTCAATTCTGAGTGAGGTAAAGCTTCTTCTTGGGAGCAGTGCAAGGGCACACAGTGCTGGTATTTTAACCTGCTACTACAGTGACAGTGAAAATTTGTGTCTGGGCCTCTGGCAGTATTTGAATTTTGGGTGTAAAATTCTAAATTCGGGATGAAGAGAGAAAAGGTTTTGGAGCTGTTCCAAGTCAAGAAATCTGGAAACCAGCAGCAGTAAAGAAGTATTAGAGGACAGTAAAGTAGTACCTAATGATACATTAGAGCATAGTTTGGTTCATAATTATCCATTATAGCTATGTAATTTGTATAACTACCTTATGTGGTGTTGTATAAAGTGCATACATGTACAGAAACAAATATATATATTTATAAAAATCTATGCACAATTGTTAAATGCTATGTATAAATACTACAGTGCTTATATGTATTTGATACACTACATGATATTTCACTCTTTATTACAGCATTTAATATAAATGAAATATTCCTTTGGGCATTTGTATTAGAAGGTTCAAGTATTTGATATTCATAGACCATATACATAAAATGTCAGTGAATATTTCTAGATACTCACTGTGCATCCATGCATCACTGAACACTCTTTGTACAGGCCCAGAGCATGACTCTTAATGCAGGTGAACAACATGCTAAGATAACAGCAGCAGTAGTTCAGATAATCTTGATAGAACTTGAAGGCATAATTAAACCACTAATTTCCTGGATAAATTTTGATTATGTTTTTTCTTCTCCTGTATTATTTGGTATTGGTTTCTCTTTGACCAGATTTTTAGTGTCTCTGATTTGATCTGTTAAGTCTGTTCCTGAAGTTTTGTGTCTCTAGGCTTTGACAACAGTGTGTCAGATTGAAGGAAATTTTAATGTTTGGTTTCAGTTGGATCATTTTTTAGTTGCGTGTTTGTTGTTTTATCAGTTGCAGAATGTCATGAACCAAACTCTGAAGAATGAAGTTGCTTTCCATATTTCAAATACATGGAAACTGATGAACAAAATTACTATGTTCCAAAGTGAATTATAGTACAGTCATTATGTATTTGGTTTTTAGGACACCTGAAAGTGCACACAATTTTTTCAGTTAATATGTCTTGGAGATTGCTAAAACCTATTATGAAATAATTGGGAAAATGAATACATTTTGGAAGTGCAAACTGTCTTAATTCATCAGCTGCTCTTGCTCATTTTCTCTAGACTGCTTCCAGCTTCACAAATGTATGAATATGAGAACAGATACCATTCTGTGGAGCTTCTTTGATCTCTGCTTGTGATACCTCGCTGGGGAGAAAGTGATCATAAATTAACTGAACCATGAATGAGCTGTTGAATTCTTCACATGTTATTAGATTTGCTGGTGGATGGTTAATGAAACAGCCTTTTGTTCTGTCACCAGGAGCTGATCAACAGAATCCAACAGGGCAGGACACAGAAAGTGTGCTGAAGCCATGTTTGCTTTGCAAAGCAAACTGGATCTGCATTAGTAGAGAAAATTCAACAAGTATAGACATATTAAATTTTACTATAAATCGATGGGGTTTATAAATTGGAAGTATGAAATCTTTCCAAAAGGATGGCATCATTAAACAAGAGATATATTAAACCTGACAGCCTGAAAAGCACAAAAAAAAGAATGAAAAGACCAGTTGTCAGATAGTGAAAAGGAAGTTGTTCAGAGCAATTATGCAATAGCAAGGGTAACTAAAGGCCTGCAGACTTCCTTTTGAAATCAGTGGGAGCTGGAAGCACTTAGTACTTTATGGGTCCTGACCAGTTTGTGGACTTTTACCTCAAGATTCTTTCCTGCTCTAGTAGAGCTCAGTGCCCTGGAAACATGAGTCCACTTAACAGCTTTGGTTGCTGACCACTATACTGTTGGAGTTTAGATTTCCTAGTTTCTGTCATGCCCAGGAAGTGAGAAGTGTGAACTCCACAATATATGCATATATGATATTACTGAATTAAAACTGCTTTGGTGAAAAGGAGATGACAGTCAACTGGCTAGTTAGTGGATCTCAGAGCATGGATGCTTTCCTGCAGGATCCACATGAGAAGTTCATAGCAGGCTTATCCCTTCTGTGATAAAAGTTAAATTTCATAATGTCAGATTTGGCTCCCTAATGAGTAGGCTGATCTGTCAAGTTTCCAACTAGTTCAGTTATCGCTTAGAAGAAAAAGGACAGATAGACAAGTAATAATAGCCTTCAAATCTCAGTAAAGAACATCTGAGTAGAGTTAATACACTGATGAAGTCATGTCACTAAAATCACTGAGCACTGACCATCTCTAAGCCTGGGTACTTTGCACATAAGTAATTAATAATACTTAGAAGAAGACCTTTAAAATCTTCCCTGTTAGGGTGGTGAGGCACTGGAATGGGTTGCGAAGGGAGGTTGTGAATGTTCCATCCCTGGTGGTGTTCAAGGCCAGATTGGACAGAGCCTTGTGTGGCATGGTTTAGTATGAGGTGGTCCTGCCATAAGCAGAGATTGGAACTAGATGATCTTAAGGTCCTTTCCAATCCTAACTATTCTGTGATTCTATCATCAAGTCCAGCCATTACCCCAGGACTGCCAAGACCACAACTAAAGCATATCACTAAGGGCCTCATCTACATGTTTTTTGAAAACTTCCAGGGACATTCTTGGGATGTGCTTTGTGGGTAAGGTATTAGTTGATCAGTGAAGTTACTAATTTAATTTTCCTATCATAGACGTGCACAGACATGCTCTCCGAAGCAAAGGTTAACCTCTATATAACCTTCACATTGCCTTCTGCCACTTGAGCATTACAAACTAGTCATCTGTGGGAACAGCTCAGAAAACATAAAAGTAAAATTAATTCTAACATATACTAGAAAAATTCTGATAGTGGCAATAGCTACTTACTCATTTTAATTAATATAGTGGCAAGAAATAAATTTTCTGGCAAGAGAAGCTTGCTGCTCATAGAAGGTCTTTGGTTTTGAAAAAACACATTGGTTTTGAGACTTTTATTACATCAGAAAGAAAGCTTGTATCCAAATTCTGTGGTCTTCAGTGCTTCTGAGTGATTCCATCTATATCTTTTTCTGATACAGGAAAATCACCTACCCACCAGTAGGTAGAACATGTTTGTTACCTGGTAAAAGGCCAGGAGCAGTACCACTGATGAAATCACTGATAGCCTTGTACAACTGTATCACTGGTTAAGAAAGAAAGGAATATGGAAAGGAAAGAGATTATTTTAATGAAAAATATTGTGATCAATGTAAATCAAACTGATATGTTTATGCTATGTTGTTATTTCTCAGTGTAAATGATCAGATTGAGCCTATCTACTTTCTACTTGCCTTTTAAGATGCTCATTTGACAAGTCTTTTTGGACTCTTACATAAAAAATACACGTAACACACACATTAGTATATCAGAGTAATTTCCCTGAATGTAATAACTCTGAGAATTATTATTTGCATTCTGGTGTACTCAGAGGCCTATTCAGGATAGGAGCCCCATTGTGGCAAGCATTACCAGCCACTGAAGATGAGTAGGTGAACAGATTTTTGTTCCTCTGAGAACTACATTGATTTAGCAGATTTTTTCATGAGCTTGGTTCATGTCCTTCAGCCTTAGTTCTGGGATCTTCAGGAATGTGTCCCCCTAAATCAATTTTGTGTGGCCTTAAGCTGTTCAGCTGCAACATTGGAGCTAATTTTAAAAAAGATGTAAGACTGGATGTACCAGAAAACAATGGGAGAAGACACATCACAGAGAGTGGAGGCATTCAGAATTAGAAATTACTGCTCCCAGGGGTGCTAGGTGGTGTAAGCACTAATGCTTTTCAGTTGCAGAGGGTCCCTGATGGAGGTTTGCCGAGCACGACTGGTGTGCTGCTTGTTGTAGTGTGTTATGATGCCAAGCTTTATGCCAGGAAGTGCACTGTCATATTTGCTCTGTAAGGGAATAAGACTCATGAAGATTTTACTGAGATGTTATACAGTATGGGGGAGGGTGGAACCCCTGCTCTCAGGCCTGGTCCTAGGAGCTGTGCATCCATGGATGTGGTAACAGAGAACTCAGAGGTCACACTCCCCCATTCCTGAACAGAGCAGCTGCGACTCTTGCCCTTATCTGATTCCATTCACTCAGCCAGCATGTAAAAATTCACTTTTCTTCCTAATGGGTTAATTTGCTCTCGGCTTCTAAAAAGAATCCTTCAGAAATTTGCTAGGTCAACATTAGGAATAAGAAAGAAATAACATTACAGAAGTGAGCAGGCATGTGCTCCCAGAAACTGCACATGTGAAGATCAGAATGGAGGCAGGACACACCTAAGGTCTTAAGCGAAAAGTCTGTCACCCAAAAATAGTGATTGGGAAAAAATTTGCATTTTAATTTGCTTAAGATTCTTTAGTGAAAAATATCAGCGGAGCCTGCTCATATCTTCCTGTACTTTTTCTCATGCTAATAGAATATCTCTGAAAGTGCCTGGAAAGCTGATTTTATAATCTTGCCTCACTTTACTAGCATGAAGTATGTAGGCTCTGAAGTTAAAAGTTCTCCAAATAGCTACAGACCGTTTGTATTTGGGCAACAATGTGAAACTTCTTAGAAGTGGCTGGGAAAACTTAATGAGACTCTCAGAGGAAAGCTGGAAGCGCATTCTTTTTTAATGCTTGGGAGAGGACATAGCAGAACCAGAAAGTCTCATGAATGCAATGTGAGGGAAAGGAACAGTTTGTTATGAATCCAGAAATTGCCATCTCTTACATTCACAAGCCCAGAAGAGAGATCAGTAGCTCAGCTGAACATCCAGATAACCATTTTTTTTCTGCTTGGTGAACAGCTGCCCTTTCTGAACATGGCAAACCTACAAAAAGCACTAGAACAATGTCAGAATGGCATGTTTTTCCAGCCCTTCTGTGCAAAGTATAGATGTGACAAGTAAGGCATCAGAAGATGTGTAATCAGAATTATTATGCAATCATTTATGTGAACAGCTGTGTGAGTAAAATCACAGTGGTCATCCTTTCAGCACTCTTGCCCAAGTAGCTGCATTATGGCATGCAGTAGAAAGGGAGGAAGCTGAACTATGGGCTTGACCCTGTGATACTCTGGACAGGAGTACTCCTGGGGTGAGGCAGCATGTGGGTGCTGCTGCAGGTCAGATCTTTGTGAATGTGAGAAGACAACAGTATCTGGAGAGAAGGACTTGAGTGTGCAAATATAATGTGGGGATTACCTTTCTGTGCAGAACTGAATTTCTGCCTAGGAATTCAGTTCTGCATTGTCCTGCTAACTACTCTAGTTTGTCAAAAGCTACTTTCCCATATTGTGCATAGGTGGTGCTTATAACACTAACTCATGCTTCTGACTTTGGTTGGCATGTTTTATCTAGAATCTGTCATGTTTCACAGGGCAAAGAAAATGGGACTGCTATTCATATGTAAAGAATTAAAGACCCAGAATGTGAGGAAAACCGGTATAAAAGAGTAGTTGAAAGTCATTCCAGAAGGCTGCTTCTTTCTACTATATCAATTTTTCTTTTTTAATTTTTTATTTTTTTTAACTACTGTAACAATAGAAACAAAGCTATTTGAAGGTAGCGTTTCCTTTGTATGTAGAACCTGAACATGCTTCAAAGTATATAACTGTGCTGCAGAAAACTGGTACTTTAACACTCATTACAAAGAAGCATATTACAGCAGTAGACAGGACTCCTTACCTGCATCCATCTTTACCAAGGCAGAGTTTATCACCTCCCACCAGCCAGAAATTACTCCCCTTACTGTTTCAGTGCTCCAGTGTTGGACCATTGCTTATTTGTTGCAAGGAAAATCAGCTAGGCTACCTCACATCGCTGATTTTAACTCTTTAAATTGCCTTCATTTATATTGCTTGAAACAAATTAGGGCATGCTTACATGAACAGATCTGCTTCATGACTTGGATGAAAGCGGTAGCTTTCGGGAAACAATGAAAGCTGAGGGAGTGCTACAGGCGGTTACCCTTGACTAGGAAAAGGGTATTTGTTTGCAGCCTGAGATACATGCATGCAATGATTCAGTAACTTCCTGAAGAGATTTAAAAATGGACTTCAGGTATATTGGCTTGTGTGTAATGCTTTCTCAGTCCTACTGTGGACATTATAATCTTTTCACTGTAGTATAAAGGTGCAGAAGTTAGATATAAATAGGCAGAACCTGTACCTTTTATTATTGTCATCTTACTAAGCAGTAGAATCAATTTATGAAATTTCCATATGCAGAAATGATATCAAATTGTTCCCTTTTATTTAAATGCAGAAAACTCTATAATGATCCCAACACCCTTTTTGTTTCTGTAAACCATCATTTGGTTCACCTCAAGTGACCAACCTGGTAGCATAATCAAAAGGTTACACAGAGAAGTAGAATTATTTGCCTCTGAGTTTCATGCCTAGAACACCATGTGGGTAAATTTATCCACTTCGGATTTTAGCACTACATCTGAGTTCACCATAGACTCCTCAGAGCTGAAATTTTACATAAAAAAGAAAGTTGTAATATATCATAGTTCATATGGCTAAGTCATGGAAAGTGATGATATCATATACACTGTCAGAACATTTTGTTCTCAGTGTCTCTTCTCTCCAGTTCAGTGCATAATTTCCTTTTCTCTCTG
This sequence comes from Agapornis roseicollis, assembly GCA_002631895.1. Classification (NCBI taxonomy): domain Eukaryota; kingdom Metazoa; phylum Chordata; class Aves; order Psittaciformes; family Psittacidae; genus Agapornis; species Agapornis roseicollis. The sequence continues at coordinate 180,829 of NDXB01001502.1, forward strand.
GTCCATCTCATCAGAGCTGTGATAATATCCAGTAAATATTCATATCAGTTTCCTCATTAAAAAAAAAGCAAAACAACCAAAAAACAACAAAAGAACATGTTGTGTTTAATATTTGCTTTAGGAAATGTTGTAGCCACCTATTGTGCTGTTTTATGTGGACTGAGCAAATCCACATGCGCAGATACTCAATTCAAATCTTCCCTGTCGTATATCAAAGCAACCAAACACAGCACAGTGTCGTGTGTAATCAAAGAAGATGCTGTGCATATCACTTAGAAAATTCATTCTGTCATTGGAGCAAATTCTAGAGCTGGGGATTCTCTCATCTCCCTGAATGTCTCCATGTATTGACATTCAAAAATAATAAAATCATCACCACCTGTGCTTGCTTGGTCATTATCATTTTGCATGATTACAGAAGTGATTTCAGAGTGGAGACTGCATTTTAGGCTGGAGTGATGTGAATGTCCACTACAGAGTCAGCTTCAGCCAAGTTTGTTTTCATTTTTGTGAGCATCTTGGCTGAAGAATGGCAATTCTGACCTGGTAAAAAATAGAAAATAAGCTGAGCAGCATCAACATAGTAATGGAACCTGAATTTCCTCACACCTAGTAGCAGAGCAGTGAATGCTATTGAATGAACCCCACAGCACTGTGACACAGGGACACCTACTGAGGCTTTATTCACCATCCAGTTCTCAGGTTCTTCTTGGAGACCTCCATTGAAAAAAAAACCAGGAAAAAAATCTATAGGAAAACCCCAGTCTATTCCAGTAGTGTGACAATTGCCTTGGGTTTATCTAAGGCTCATAAATTAGTGAAATTAGTATGGACACTTGGAGATGTAATTTTTAGCTAAGGAAATCTGCAAAGACTGTTCTGACCTTTACTGGCAGGAAATAATGAAAGCAGAAACATTCTGTAACAGGCACTTGCTGTTCTAGTGGTCTTTGTATTGCTATGAGGAGAGGAATAGATAGTGGTAATAGGGAAGAAAAGACCTAAACATCCACGTTCTCTCGCTCAGCATGTTGGGACTCTGCACTGCTGGATTTTTGTTGTTCTCTCTGCAGTACACATCATGCATTTCAGTTGTAATAACCTTTTTCTTTCTTTTCTTTAAAGTCTGAAGAAGTGAATAGAGGATGGTTATTAAACAGGGAGCTACGGGTGCTCTATTGGTTTTTTTATAAGCTAGTGTAGCAGGTTTGATTTAAGAAGGTCTAGAATTAATAGAAAAACTTTTTCAAGGTTGGTAAAAAAAGGAAGTTATAGCTAGCAATAATTCTGTACTGACACTGGAGAAATTAATTTTTCTCTGTATACAGTCTAGGGGGAGAAAAGGATATATTTGAACATAATTTGTCACAGAATAGTTCTTACTAGACTGAAACTATTGAGCAATATATTTGAAGGATTCTAGGAGGAAATCTTGGTTTGTGAGTCAGTTTGTGTTAAATGAGCAGGTGAGTTTGGCCATGGTTCACAGCAGACATGAAATCTACCTTGGAAGGTGACTGTTCTCTTTTTTCCAAGTACTAACATGCTTCAATTTTAACTAAGCACATTCTTATGAAAGTTTTCAGTGATGGTGTTCATGGTGTTTAGGAGGAAGAATTCTTTAGTGGCACATCATGCATCTGGTTTTGGAAATGGAAAATGTAAAGCACAAAACAAAACAAAAAAACCCCAGCAAACAAAAATCCCTGTTTGTGGTAATAAGGTATTCTGATATCTGCAGCTGTAGTAAACTTGAGCAGAAGCCGAATGTTGCATGTACTCATAACCAAATTGATTTTTGTAGAATAAGTACATGAAGAAAACAAGGAAGAGAAGCCTGACATAAACAGTAGGGACATATAATTATCTAGTTAGACACCTATATAGTCACTCTCACTGTTGATGATGATATTTGGTAATAAAGCTGTTACTTCCCAGCAAGAAGTTCAGATTAATAAAGCGCTATGAATTGACTTGACGTGTTTAAGAAATGTAAATTTTACGAGAAAATACCAGGTCAGCGCAGTCAGTGCACAGTAGGTTCTGTTATGCTGGTTTTGGAATTATTAATTTTCTAGGAATGTTCTGTAAGTATCTCTCAGTCAGATTTGAAACTTTATGTTTATTTTCCTGTTTATGACAATACTGGCAGTTTCTCTGCTCCAAAATGCTGGAAATGTTGCTCCAGCTATTTCTGTAACTGTTCATTCTGTAAAGCCTTTGTAATTTAAGTGACTTTACCTTATCCTAGCAAACTAAAAAAACCCCAAACCAAAACAAACTTCAGTGGCCTGCTGAGTGTGACAGGCCACTGGAAAATGACGGAACATGGTTAAGGATAATTTAATTACAGGAAAAAAAAACCCAACCCAGCAACACACCAACTTATACTGAGCTAATTGAAGAAAAGAAAGCCAAAGAAACTTTAAACGGAAAAATAATCCCCAAAACATCCCCCCCCCACACCCCTCCCAATTTTAGTTAAGTGCTATGAATTTTGTCCTGCATATTTTGTGTGGTTCTAGTGCAATCTGAACAGAACAGATAATACAAAAATTTATAATCAGATGGAACGTGGCAAAAACATTGGCTGCTGTCACTGAAAGTAATGGGCAGCTATCTCTGCTCTGTACTTTACAGGTATTTTCTATTGATCCATGGTTTGCACTGCATTTATTATTGCAGATAGTACATTGTTTGATTGCATTTATTGATCAAGTGGTCATTTTGTTCTTGGCTGTTTAGCAGGGGGATTGGTTCCATTGTGTTTCATTGGTGGGGTTTTTTGTTTATTTTGTTTGTGTTTTTGTGTGTGTGTGTGGGTTTTGTTTTGAGTTTAGTTTTCTTTTTATGTGTATGTCTGACAATAGATAGTCCATATGCAGCTGTGTTGAGTGCTGGTGGATATTGCTTGCTTCTCAGGCTTCTGTAGCTATCAGCTGGAGATATATCACACACTTGACATGGGGGCTGGGTCAGCTGCTAGAAATGAAAGTGAAGCTGTTTGTTCTCTCTCAGTTCATTTTGCAGCAGCTCATGGGTTTTGTTCAGATTTATGGGAGACTGCCTAGACTAAACAACTGGCATTGCAAGCAGCAGAAGTCACTCTCTACTCAGTTCTTTTTGTATTAGAACCATCTATTATCCCTCTACAGTGAGTTTAATAACTGCCATAATTTTCAACTACAGATTCTCATAAAGGGCATGTTATTTTTTAAAAGAGAAATACATTTTCTTCTACCTGGACCTGACAAATCTATTAGCAAAACCTTCCATTAGCTGCAGGAGGAGTTTCCTTTATTTTGTACAAGTTACTTCCTAACCTTTTAGGTAATTAACTGTAATTATGCTGTTATGTAATTACAGGGTACATATTCTAACTATGCTGAATTCTAACTTCATGCAGCACTTATTCTAGCTTTCAGTAGATGACTCTTCTGTGGTGCTGTGCGGCCATGAAGTAGTGCTTTTTGTGGTAGCCACCTTTTGGGGCACATTTGTTGAAATGTAGGGAGAATTATTCCTTAAGATAAATGTTAATTTTATCCTAAGGATACTTCCTTCACAGTCTTTCACCTTCATTGCCTCTTTTATTAGCAGCTTTGCAAGCTGCTTTACGTAGTCATGGACAGGGGCTTTTGGGAGTGGAGGTGGGGCTTATTTTGGTTTTTATTAACAAATCTAATGCTATTATTCTTACACGGGTATAGGCTTATTTGTTGGGACAGGCTCTGCCCCACAGGCATTTTTTACCTGCCAACCTTGCTGGACAGATATTTTCAGGATAATTAAGTTAATGTAAGAGGTCTGCAATTGGTTGTACAACCTATGTCATAATGGGTCATTTTATAAAACTGTCTGGGGAGATGCTCTCCCGCCCCTGTCAGCTGAACTTTCCTGGACTGCCACATGGAACTGACCTGGAATTTTCACATCAACATATTTTTGTGTTGATTTCCTGGTATATCAGACTGTGAACTTCAGAACACACTGGAAGCATTCCAGAAATCACAAGAGAGATCACAAGGGCAGGACAGCATGCAGGAATGGGTTGCCCAGAGAGGTTGTGAATTCTCCATTCCTGGCAGTGTTCAAGGCCAGATTGGATGAAGCATTGGGTGACATGGTTTAGTGTGAGGTGTTCCTGCTTATGGCAGGGGGGTTGGAACTAGATGATCTTAAGGTCCCTTCCAACCCTAACTGTTCTATGATTATATGATTCCTCGTGGTGTTTCAGTATGTTTGCAGTTTCAACTAGAATCAAGTGGAACTGAAATAACAAATTTGTCCAAAATTCTTAAGTTTCCAATTTAATTTTATTTGCTTCTATCTCTTAGATACTTTACTGTCATCTGCAGGATGGTCCCTGGTGAACTGATGCATCCATTTCCTTCCAGTGTGCACAGTAATTCCTATTTCCCTAATATAGTTCTCCCAACTCAGCCTTTACTGGTGCTTTTCGGATGATGAAATGTTATTTATCTGAAATATATGCATGAAATATTTGTGGAAGAGAAAATATTAAATATTTTCCTTCGAATTCTAGATAGAAGTAAAATATTCTTTCTTATTTTATGAGAAGTGAACAACAGGAGAACTATAAACATGCCATTAGCAGATGAAATTCTAGTCCACATTCACCTTGTCTCTTTGTCCCTGACACAGGGGTGAAAGAAGCTAGCTTGAATGAGGTCAGGAGTTCTCAGCTGAAGTCTGACAACCTATTTGTATTTCTGCTATCCTGAAGTCCAGGTAGAAACAGAGTAGTGAATGGTTGGTTCATAATCCTTCAAATCGATATTACTATCTGCTGCAATTAAGAAGAGTTCCCAGGCCCTGTTTGGGTCTGGAATGAATGTAAAATGGAAAAACCAAAAAAAAAATCTTCAAAGATTCACCATTCTTTTTCTCCAGTAGGTTACTTATATAAAAACCGTCTAAGTAATAATCCTGTTATAGTCAGTCCTCTTTGGGCCATATATTCCTTTGGACAGCAACCATGTCACATAGTATATCTGCAACATAGAATCATCCCAAAGGGTGGAGAATGCCTAGGGCTAAGAGTGGGAAAGCATCATCTACAGCCCAGAAGAGCTTCTACTAATTCCATTCCTTTATTCTTTCAATCAAATAGCTGTTACATTCTGTAGAATGTAGTTTGTCAGTGAAACGTAGAAACAAGTTTACTGTAGGATTTCAGCCTAGAGTAGAGAGCTGTTTGCTGGCACTGAAGTGTCCTAAACCTTCCAGGCAACAGATTACAGTTGAGTCAGCTTTCCTGATCTTGTCCTTGGCTCTGCAAGATGTAAATGTGTCAGTAAGTAAAGAGTTTGGCCAGCATGCGGGGAACGTGCCTGGGCAATCCGGCACAGTTACACATGTGACACGTGACGTAGGTGTGAAAACACAATATTCTCATCCATTCCAGCAGCAGTCCTTTCTTCCTATGCCTACGAGGTGTGTGTCTAAACTAGTGTTGTGCATTGCTCTGTGCCACTTTGAAGTGTAACTCTGCCTGGAGGCATAAATTAAGTCAGTGTAGCCTTGGGATATACATAAGATCGTTTTGAGTTTAGATCCTATTTAAGTCCAATCAAACAGATATTTGATTGAAGAAATGAAGGAATTGAATTAGTAGAAGCTCTTCTGGGTAGTGGCTGTTGGTGTCCTACCTAATGTGTTTACTAAAAAGTAAAGTAGAGTATCTTGTGAAGAAAGAAATATGGAGCTTTGAAGTCTGGCAACACAAGCTTCAAGTTACTTACGGGATCTCTGATGAAACTATTGCTCAGCAATATGAGGAGTTTGTTTGGAGGACTCTCTTATTTGTATTTTTCTGTTTGTCATTTAATCTAGTTGTAAATTCTATAAATTGTGAGTAAAACATTAGTACATGGGATGATTTGACATGCATTGCAGGGACTTTTAGCAGTCATCTCTATGCTGCATTGGAGAAAAGACCACCTTGGCCAAAGAAACAGGAGAGCTGGAATCTGAGCCAGTGATAGAGTGGAATAGAATGGAATCTGAGCCAGTGGTAGAGCCAGAATCATAGAATAAACGTGTCTTCAAACACCAGATGTTATGGAGGATGCCTAAAATTTGCCTAGGGTGGTTGGGTGTCGTGTCTTCCTCTAAAACCTTTCTTGCAACAGACTAATTAATATGGACATGCTTTTAGGTATCTGTCTTCTTTTTGCTATGAAGGCAAATCAGTTTCTTTATAACAGCGTCTGATATTTCAGATAGTCAAAGATTATGACAGGATGAAATGCTTCTCTGTATTTAATTATCATGTTTTTAATTTGAATTTATCAGGATACTGGTTGAGTAGAGTCTGCAAAATTGTCAGGCAAATGAATCTTCTAAAAATAAAGTGCTGTTAGCAAGATATTCAGCATGCGTAAGATGGAGTTTATAAATAGGTTTAGGAAGAATTGAGCTTGTTATAAAATAAATCAAAGTTGGATTTTTAGGGATATGGCCACATTTCAAATTTATTTTAAATGAGCCTAAATCCTGGCTGTGGAGATTTTGACTCATTCTTTCTGTATTCTCCGGAGCCCTGCAATAAATGGACGATATGAAAACCATTTGTGCTAGAAAGCAGGCATAGAGCTGTCTGCCAGCAGGAATCAAGTAGTCTCAATCACCCAACATGAATGTGCAGCTTTTCTCCACCCTGGTTGGTTTGTTTTTTGGTTTTGGGTTTTTTGTTTTTTATTTCCCCTGTTTGTTTATTTATTTATTTATTTATTTATTTTATTCCTCCCCCCTTTCTTTTTTTTTTTTTTTTTTTTTTTTTTTTTTTTTTTTTTCTCTTTTC
>NDXB01001502.1:197677-209684 GCA_002631895.1 Agapornis roseicollis
TTTTTTTTTTTTTTTTTAGCCAATTGAAATCCAATTTAAAGAGAGAAAGAGGTATCAAGTAATAAATTCCTACATGTTTTCTGATCAGCAGCTTGATAGAGAACAGACCCTTATATTAACACAGTCGCTATTGCATTAACATAGGATTCCGGTAAACATTTGATTCTAACACTTTGCTTATCCATAAGGCTTAGCTGTTACCTTGCTCTCTGGTTGTCATTTGGGGTTTGGAGAAATTGCTCCTCAGACAGGGAGACTCAGAGAGGACTGTGCTTGTGTTCAGCTGGAGCAGGCATTGTAGATGCAGTTAGCTCAAACCATTTTGGCCCTGAAATTTGATCTTGTTTGAGCACTGATACCAGACACAGGAGATGAGTAGCTTCCCACTTGGTGCAGTGAGCAGTCCTGGGCCAGTCACTTATCTGATCTGTGAGCCTGCCTGCATTAGCTAGTCAATGGACACAAACATACCCATGAAACAGTCATGGCATGTATGCAGAGCAAGGCAAAAAAGGCTAGGTAACAGACATGAGATGGTGACAGTAGTCCAGGGCTGGGGAGAGAGACCATAGAGTGGATCTCAAACTGAGGAGGGTCCTAACAAGGGTTCTGTAAGGTATATGAGGAAGCTGGAGTGTGGTGGGACATTCATGGGTACCTGACACATTCCTGACACAAAGTCAAGAATACAGAGATGCCATAGAAATGGGGCGAACAAACTGAGAATACTGGGACAAGAATGTCATGGAAGCACAGCTGGAGTTAAAAACGTGAGGAGCTTGAGATACATAGAATCTAAGTGACTGGAAACCAAACATACTTAGTTCTGCTGCTCATGGAAGTGCTTATGTTAAATTCAAAGTTGAGTTTGAACTTGTAGTTGGGCATTTTAGCCAAGGAGTTTCAGTCAGAGGAACAGATTACTGGGCTGTTCTGTCCCACAAAAAGAATTATTTACTTAGTTTTCTGCCTATGCTGGAAAACTATAGTTTTCTCCAAAACTGGAAGACTGGATTTCAAGTACCCTTTGAGCTTGTTGGCTTTGGTTTGTGTTCTTCTGTTATTTATTATAAATCCAAACCACACAGAATTAATGTGACATTGAGGCACAGATTATTATTACACTGAAAACGTTTCAAGGAATTTAGAGAAAGGTCTCTATATGTTTAGTATTTATTGCAGGCTTTAAAGAAATGTTAGATGGTAGAAGTGATATTCACATTCATGTGTCAAAGGTAACTATCTCATCATCTTGGCAGACTTTAGTTCCTACCTCTGCAGTTTAAATAGCTTGTGAATCTTCTGTGTTTCTTGCATTTCTAATAGTATATCAGCTTCAGGTAGAAATTACTGTTTTGGTAGTTTTAAAGATCTGCTATGGTATACTGCATGTACACTGTATGTTATTGAGAAATTTTATCTGGCCTTTGGAGAATTTCATATACCCAACACATCTTTTTATATCTCGATAATGTGATTGGGGAATAAAGAAAACATAGCAGCTCTTCAAATTTCTGTATAATCCATTCCCATGATTTATGTTATAATCTTAAAGTGTTAGTACTGTAATACTTAACACACAGCAGAACTGGACAACAACAAAGATGTTACCTTCTTGTTTTGGAAAAAAATAGTCTAGCCTCAAGTGCCAGCTGTGAAACTGTCAAGTAAAAGTGCTTGCTCAGTAACATGCATTCTCATGTCAGCTACTGTTTATTTCTGCTCTACACAAGGGAATAGCATAATGGAATATATTCCTACCTAGTTTTATGTTTCCTGGAGAAGAATCAAAATAAATAAGAGCTTATTTTTAAATACTTTTTGCATTCTTCTAGGAAGAATCATTTTGGCTCAACTTCAGGAATGTTATGTTTAGGTACTTATTTCTGGTCTTTTTCTGGGATGCTGCTTTTAGATAATGAAATTTTGCCAAAACCTGCCAAACTATTCCCTGCTATATAAAGAAACTCATGACATTTCAGAGACACTCTTATGGCTTTTAAAGAAATAACTTCTGTGTGTGTTTAAGTGAGATGTTGTGTTTGCTTGGTAATGCAGTCCCTTTTTAGTCTCCATCATTAAGTATAGAATAAGAACCTATAACATGTATTTATGTACATAACTTAATCAAATGGATTTGCATACACCTATCTACACTGATTTACCTTCTGTTGTCTAATTTCTGTACATTTTGTTTTGTAATGTAATGTCTTTAATTGTGTAGGTGCATAGAATACAGAGAAAATTGAAGCAAGGAGTTGATTATTTGCTGGCTACAAATAAACGAGAAAGACTTTTACACAGTGATTGCTCTTTTAAAGGATGGTTCCTCTTTAGGCAATTGCTTGTGCTAAAATTACATGCCGGACACTCAGCTCTGGGAAGGCTTTGTACCTCCTTATAGTTATACTGATTGTTGCCACAGTTCCTGCTAAAATAAGAAAAAGCAAGCTCCAAGATAGAAGGATATTCAGCTAAAATGCAGACTGTGGTCACTGGAAGGTATGTCCACTTGACAATGTCAAAAGACCTCTCATGTAGAGCTAAAAACTTCACTGCCCTTCTTAGTGAGGATTAGTACCTTACTGCCATTTGCATATGCCATTGTGGCAAACAGATTTGCCTTACTGAGAAGTGAAATGAGAAAAAAGACTTTTTCAGGTTGCTAGGTGTGGCCAACACATCAGAGCTGATTTTGGGGAAGAGAGAACTAGCTGAGCTATACTGATCAATGAAATGGTAACAGAAACAAGTGAAATTTATTTGAGAGCATGGAATTACATTATCTTCTGGACAAAGCTGCTGTGGCTAAGATTGGATTGAGGAAGGTGAAGAGGGGTGAAAGGTGCAGAAATACATTAACATAAATGGATAGTTGAAATCAGAGTTGCACCAATTTAAAACTGAGAGGAGATGAAGATCCCAGTTCAACATAATGGAGTATCAGGGCCTTTAACCTTGTAACTGCTCTCTGTTAGTAAGGCTCTGGATAGCCTCTAGAAGAAATCACAGTAGATTTTTTTTTTTTTGCATTTTTAGAAATGTACATGCTTTGCTTCTTAAATCAGTCTCTTGCTTCAATATACTATGAACTAGGCATATCTGCTAGTGCTAATATGACATGTGACCTGGGTTTTGTGGCACACATGCAAGGTTTTAAGCTGCAGAAGCAATGAGCAAACAAGTGAAGTCCATTGACATAGGAGTAGTAGGTCATGAGGGGAAAGGGGGATGGAGAGAGTGAAACAACTGACCTTGCTATAAATGATGCCACATATAGGGGTGGTAGGAGAATGTGAGCTGGCATCAGGTAAGACCTATGACTGTAAGATACTGAGGGTGCAGCAACTTCCTGTCTCTGCCTTTGTTTATACCTAAGGTGAGCTAAACTTTAAGCACACAGTGGAGTCTGAATAGGTCTGGGTAAAGGTGATGTGAGAAGTCTCAAACTAAAGTTAGTGCCCTGATTTTTGGTTCTCTCAAAAATACAGAACTTGAGCAAGGTTTCTAAATAGCTTGCTAAGATTCAGCAATTGTTAAGGATGTGTAGGCCTTGCTGCCTTGTAAACCAGGCCAAGTTATGGCATTAATTGAAATTTACACCTCTCAAAGTGTTTTAATTCAAGGATTTTATATTGTACAAAATGAAACCCAAAGGGAAGTTTAACATGCAGAATCAAAGAAAGGTGGTCCTGCCTCCTGTAGACTGAAATCACTTTGCCTATTACATATACAGCATTTTTATGGTAAATGTTTTCTAAAACTGTTAAAACAAATTAACATGAATGCAAACCACAGCTACAGAAAGAGACCATACTTCTGTAAATGTGCATTTCTTGCTTTAGTTGCAGCTAGGGAGAAAGCTGCATTTATTCTACCTCAGAGCATTAGAAACACAGATAAGAAGGAAAACTAATGCTTGCTCTGTATGGCTCAACAATGAAGGCAAACATGGAATTGTCTTAGTCGATCACATTAGAGAGGTTTTAAAAAATGCAGTTGTGTGATGCAAAGCCATACTCAACAGTCACACAGATACCGACATAGTGAACAGTGTCACAAAAGCACGGAAAATAGTTGTACAACCATGTAAATGATAAAGATCCTCTACAGTAGTGTACAAAACATACTACAGATGTATCTCTTACTCAAAGATTTTCATCACACTTAAGGTGAAAGGCAGCCTTATGTTAGCAATGCAGGAAATGAAAGCTTAAACACCCTCAGACAGCTAGAAATTTCTAATCATAGTAGGAGACTGAATCTATTTTATAGAAAGTATTCAGCCTAAGAAGATTATAATTGATATCAGTTCCGTGTATATTTTCAAACCAATACAATTTTAAATTAGCTTCAGCAGAAGTTTTTGTTAAAGGTCAAATTACCTTAAGTCTCAAACCCGAACATGCTAATGACCAGTCAATACTACTTATTTTTTATAGCATAAACATTTCAAAGAAAGTTCATTATCACTATTTTGGATAGGGTATTACCTTTTTTCTTTCCTCCATATGTATTTGCTGGGATGATGATACAAGAAAGCAATAAAAATGAAAGAAGTTGCAAACTTTTCATTTCTTCTTTTCTCTGAATGAGTTAGGGAATGCACTGCTCAATTCTGCCAAGAGATGGGAAAAGGAGAGAATTACCAATGCTTTGCAAGAAATTGTTTGCCCATTAATCATTAACCTTACATTCTCCTGTCCACTGCTCTAGTCTCGCCTTTTATGGAAGTTAAAATGAAATTTGCTGGCTTCCAACCTCTCCTTTTTTTATTTTCTGCCACTTGTGGCAGAAATAATTTGGAACTGGATCCTCCTCCTTTGCACAACAGTGCTTGGCTCTGAGCACAGTGGGCTTCAGGGCATTTGTTCTCTGAAATACTCCTAAAGGCCATGAGTAGGCACCTCAGATTTGGTTGGTCAACATCTCAGTCTGAACATATTGCAAAAGAGCTGAAGGTTAATCTAAATATTTCACTAACACAGGCAAATCCCAGTAAGGGAGGCATCAAAATTCTATATATAATAAATGCTTATTTCAGTGACAAAATTGGTACCAGGTTTTGGATAGTTGCAAAATGTTTCCTTTCAAATTAAGTGAGCAGTTTTTATCACATAAAAAATTTACTAATGAAGCACAATAAGCAGTGTCTCTCTTCACTTCTGGTAAAACAATCATAAGGAAGTGTATGTAGTAGATGCAGGAGTCATTGCAGAGAAAAATATGTATACATGTAAATATGGAAATCAAAGTGGAATCTTAATTACACCACAATGAATAGGCGAGTCCTGTAAAGTGTGACAGGGCAAAAAGTACTCTTGATTATTGTTGTGGTTTAAGTCCAGTCAGTAACTCAGAACCACATAGCCACTCCCTCACTCCCGCGTTTCTTTCCCCCCACTCCCGGAGGGATGAACCGAAAGAATGTAATGCCCACGGGTTGAGATAAGAACAGTCCAATAACTCAGGTATAACACAAATCACTGCTGCTACCACCAATAATAATAATGATACAGGAAATAACAAGGGAAGAGAATACAACTGCTCACCACCTGCCAACCAATACCCAGCTCAACTGAGCAGTGATCTAGCCCTTCTGGGTAATTGCCTCCAATTCTATATAAGGGGCATGATATGCTGTGGTATGGAGTACCTGTTTGGTTAGTTTGGGTCAGGTGTTCTGTCTCTGCTTCCTCCCCTCCTCCCTGGCAGAGCATGAGACTCAGAAAGTTCTTGATCAGACTAAACATTACTGAGCGACAACTAAAAACATCGGTGTTATCAGCGCTGTTCCCAGGCTGAAAGTCAAAACCACAGCACTGCAGCAGCCACTAAGGAGAAGTATGACTGCTACTGCTGAACCTAGGACAATGATGCAGCAAGTATTGCCACAGAGTGGGATCTTGCACAGGGACAGGACACAGCGCTGCTTTCTGGGTCTTGTTAGCACCAGTCTGGAGCATCATAGTTTTCCCACATCAGTCAATGTTCTTAAGACCTACTCCAGCTTATTTTAAAGGAACTGAGTGCCATTTATGATGTAGCCATGGCAGCACAAGCCCATGGGCTGCAAATCGATCTGCATTTCCACTAATTGTTGGATTGCCAGCTTATTTGGGTTGATGTTGCTAACCTCCATTGCTACCTGCATACCTGAGCTAGTATATGATTAAGCTACATAGGCAGTCAGCATTGTGGAATTTCCCTTAGACATAGTTCTCTGGCACAGTAAACTGTCTTGAGGTTTTGAATGTGTCCTTGTGCTGGAGAAGGGGTGATGGTGTGAATTCTTTTCTAAACTTAGTTTGTTAAGGATTTGAAGTTAGTAATAGCAAGTAGAGACAATGTTTTAAGAATTCTACAAGTATCTGTGTTGGACTAAACAACTGAAACAGGTTGTAAACTTAAAAAAAGTGTATTTTGAGTATTCAGTGACACCCAGATTTTTTATGAAGCCTCTTGTCACAATTACTATGTCTAGAATGTGTGATATGATAGCTATACCTTCCCACTTTGAGGAATTTTTCATTCTTTATTGTTTTTATAATTAAGAATTATGTCAAAATGTCCTAGCTTAAAGATTTTTCTCTCTAGAAGACAGTAAATCTCATAGGACCCATATGCCCTATCAAAACTGCAAAAAAAGTATTCTCAGCAGGGAAACTCCGCTGTCATGTTTGACTCATTGTTTTGGCATACAGGAGCATGCTCCATGGCATGTGGCCCATGGTGCTGGATGTTGCATGAATAAAGGAGAAAAATACAGAGCACTCCTCAGTCCAAAGAGCTTTGAGCCTGGGATACATCAGACAGCTAGAAAACTCTACAAGCAATCTGTAAGGTCATACTAGTCACCGTAGTTGACTGATTGATCAGTCTGTGTGTCTGTGGACATATAGTAATAAAGAGGGAATACAGAAACTGAGGTGATAACAATCAAACTGACTGGCTGATAAATACTTTTTGCAGCAGTATTTTGAATGAATGCAAGCAAGAAAAGGATTTGCAGTAACTGAGATGGGACAAAGAACTTGGACAAGAATTTAGGCTGTAATGGTGGACAGGAAATGCTGTATTTTAGTAAATGTAATGCTGGTGAAAATTACTGTTAAAATTTAGCACAGACTGGTAGTGAACTTAGTAAAATGTAAACTGAAGATGATGTGACAATTACAGAACTGACTGACAGGTTGAATGGTGATGCTAGACACTGTAATCAAGAAAGCAGAAAGCATTTAAGGGGCAAAAGATTATAAGATCTATTTTCTTCACACAGGGATTGTTCTAGAACAGGGTAGTAGATCTACTGGGTACAGAACAGACTGTTGGCTCTTTGTGAGGAGGTTGACTGGAAGTGAAGACAATAGAGATCAGTCTTTGGATTTACTTCTCACTTGAGAACCCATATAGGAAACCAGAATGGCATTACGAGCTTCTTATGAAGGGCTGTTTAAAGCAGTAATAGGAAAACTGGGAAAAAGCTTACGAAGGATTGCTTCAAGTGGTAAGAGGAAAACTGGAAAAATAAGGGTTGCAAAAGGAGGAGTCTGCCTTCCTCTCTACTACTTGCATCATTTAATTTGGCAATCCTGTGTCAGTCATTGCTAGTAGCAGTTTGTCTTTTCAGTGTTGACAGGAAATCAGCAATAATGGTGGAAAAGCAAAGCAGTGTTGTGGGAATACTTGTACAACATTTGAATGAGAGATTCCGTAGTATGTATTCAAGATGAGTTTATGTAGCACAAAATTGCTTGCTATGGCACATTAGTCCACAGAGAACAGATGCAATCGTGTTCTGGAGGAAGGAGTTGCTCCCAGTGGCCTCTAAAACATTGTCACACAGTGTGTTTTCAGAGTGTGGGTTTGGCAGTTTGGTTTTGGGTTTGGGTTGTTGTGGGTTTGATTGGGTTTTTTTTTCCCCTTAGGTCTCTTCTCCATTCTATTTACATGAGTAATTCCAATTACCTTTGTTATCTACTCATAAAGAAAAGAATGGATTTCCTGCCATGTAATGAACATTAGAGGTAGAAGACTCCTGATAAATAATTTTCCTGTGAATCCACATACTGAAGTCATAACCTTTGCCATCTTCACCATGTTTATCTGGTCACTTGGTGAAGTTATCCACTTTGTTTGAGCTGCTCTGTCTCAGCTTGGTTAATTGTTATGTTTGGTTAGCATACATAAAATGCTATAAATACATCACCAAAATTGTGTTAGGAATTACTTCCTTACATAAAAAGCATAACAAGAAGGAATCTTTGGTACATTATGAAAATAGGAAAATTTGAAAAAGGTATTTGTCAGAAGGGACTGTGCAATAGTTACTTGGAGTTACTTGCAGCATGTTGTTATCACAGATTGAAATGGCTTTTTTCAGGCACATTTGAAACTGTATGCACTGCAGTGACTAGGAGCTGCAATATTCTGAGTGAAATTCATTGTGAAAAATATTAGATGCTCTGGGTCTTCATATTAGTGCATTAGCCAATCATAGAGAATGCTGTCTGAATGAAACTGGGTACTTCTGAGATACAAATAGTTGTCTGCTGGCCTGCCAGGGTAATAGGAACAATAAGAGTGCTCTGCTACAGTTCTGTATCACTGGCAGTGACAAAATTTCCAACAGCTAAATACAACACAGGTACTAGAAAATAAGGGAACAGGAATCTCAAGGACTATAAAAAAAGCTGTGGGATTGATATAGGTAAATGACACCTGGAATACACAAGCTACACTGTGTCCTGTTGTTGGCAGGGGGGTTTGAACTAGATGATCTTAAGGTCCTTTGCAACCCTAACTATGCTATGATTCTATGACTTTCAAGAGTGAGTGCAAGGTTCATTCTTTGGAGTTGGGTATGTTTGTTACTCATGCTCTGGGTGAGGCAAGTGGCTAGTTTGGTATTTGTAAAAACCTGGAGTCTTAAAAAAATGTATGAAATTAAGTTCTTAAATTTGATGTTTAAATATGTTAACTGCAAAATTTACAGGATCCATTGGTAGTTATTATTTACCAAGTGAGCAGATCTGATCTCTCTTTTCCATAACACCCAGCATTTGCATATTACTTCATTTTCCTCACTGAAATCACTCATACTTACTGTAGTGATCTGGATTTTTAAAAATGCTAAATCTAAAAATAGATAATCCAAACTGCTCTTCTGTGAAACAGATAGAACACATATTTTGTGCAGCACAGAGGCTAGTGCTTTGCCTACTTTACATGAAATAGAACCTTTTCCTAAACCTACAGCACCCAAAACCAAATTTGTAGTTTATGTTGCTGTGTTTATGTCTAGTTTGCATGTACTGTAAGAGGGCTTGATGCCCTTCTCTCTTCTGCTAGAGATTGCTGCTTGTACAACATATACCCAGGAGGTATACTCTTAATCAGAATCCCCATCTGCTTCTTAGCTAATGTTCCAATTATAGTTAGACTTCTTGCACATATTCACATCTATAATAAAATTGATGGTTTCACTATTGAGAGGCAGCATGTGACTAATTGTGCATCGTACCATGCAAGCTTTTACTTAAATATATCCTTCTAATCAAGTTAAAGAAAGGTACATGAAGCAGAAATTTGTCAGACATACAGTCCTGTTCTTTTCCTGAGACCGCACTGTTCATCAAGATGGTTTTCAATCACCTGAAGTCCAATAACACTGTAGTACAAATTGTTCTTTCAGGTTTAGAAGAGATTTTATGGGCCAGAACTTCAGCTGGCATAAATTGGCTTCTGTGCAGCTATAATGATTTTCACTAGCTGAGGATCCACCCTGTGTTCCTATAATTGCCCACTGGCATCCAACAAAGATTTGTGTGATGGTTTTGCTAATATATCTGAGGTTACAGGGCAAGAAAAATTTTATGTGGTTGAATTTTTAATGCAATTTTTTAATCCAGAATTTATTCTGCCTGTTTCACCTTTCTGGTATTATTTAATATCAAATAACTCTGTAGGGACATATTTAGATAAACTTTTGTATGTGGATTCATGGCCTATGTCAGCAACTGCCCATGAGCCTGAAACTTCATTTACGGGAATAGCTATTGAGGCATCAAACTTCTCAGTGTTAAATTTACAATTAAATAACTGATCAGCAAACTTTGTTTTCTGATATGAATGAAAAACAGCCATTTGCATAAGCATAGTCCTGTGCAAATATGAGTTTCTTCTGCAAGATGCATTTCATACTCTGTGGCCCCTGATAAGGCAGTCTCCTTCCAAGACTCATCACCCAGAATATTGTCTGGCTTTCTGGCTTTCCTTGGATGCACAGCTAGGACTAATAATTGCATTCTTACAAGTTTAATGCATTCTGTATAAGTGTGCATTTTAGTAATTTTTAAAATACTCTCCACTGAATAGTTTGTATTCTAAACAGCTGTAAACAGAGAACAGAAATCCAACTGCCAAGCACAAACATGGTGCAGTAAGTGGCTCATCTGGTCCTACTTCCAACTTTAAAAAAGGCATTTTTTTTAGCTTGTTTCTGTGATGTAGCCTCATGCTTTTTGTAACAATGCATTACTTGTTTAGTAGCCTTAGAGGAATGCCATTTCTTCGCTTATGTGTCTGTCTGTCTTCATCATGAGTACACTGTGTTCACTTGGGGTATATGCCTGAAAGCTTAGCAGATCAGAAAAACACAGATTAGACGAACCAAAGAAAAGGGGAGAACAAATCCTAATAAATCTGGGTTGTCCATACTCTTGCATTATGTATAGACTGTTGTGTGCTCGTGTATTACTTCAGCCTTAAAATAGGTAAGGAGCTGGCCTACTTCCTGGCTTCCATTACAGCTAGTTCTATTCTTCAGCAGATGGGGCTGAATTTCTACATGGTTATACACTACTGAAAGGATATAAAAGCTGCAGACTTTTTTACCCACCTGCATTCTGTCTTATTTTGAATTTTCACTGTTGTCAGTGCCCTATTTCAGGGATGATTGTATGGCCTATAACATTTTACACTGAATTTATAATTGGAAAAGCAGATTTTTTTATGTAGCTGTGATCTGTAAAATGTAGGAAATCTTCCATGAATTAGCATTACAGCGTCAATACTGTAAAGAAGAATGTGCTTTTGCAGAACCCAGCATGCCTGCTGAGGACATTTCCCTTCATTGGATTGTGTAAGAAACAGCTAAACACGTGCAATAACCCAACCTCTTCTCTTCCACCCCCCACGAGGATTGAGCTTTATGGTTTTAAGCAAAAACAACACAAGTGCAGTGCCTTTTGAAGCTGCCTTGCTTGTTCACCTCCCTCACATCAAACAGAAGCACATCTGAAAGAGATGAATACATGGTAAAACCAACAATGCTCTCTCTCTTCCCTTTCTAGCTACTATACTTAGGAGGGAGTCTTTTTAACAACAAATAGAAAGCAGACTTGTTTTAGAAATTGATTGATGGTTCTTATTAATAAAGAAGACAGCAAGAACAAGACAACTAGGGCTTATTGTAGGCAACATATTTGAAGAGGATACACTTGAAAGCACTTAAAACCAAAGGCAGAGGACCATGTCAAAGTAAAGGAACTTGAAAGACATTAAATGTTCAAGTGCTGATTGATGATGACTCTTAGGAGTTAACATGCTCACAAGAGCAAAACGTGAATCTCTGTGGAGCTGCTGTCACTGAAATTGGGTCTTTATGAAAAAGAAAGAACAAACAGACAAGAAAATTGAAAGAAGAATATGATTATAATATAGAGTAGGTACAAACAAACAGATAAGGAAGCACAAATCTCTTTGGCCAATAAGGAAAAACAATGGGAAACATAAACCTTTTATCTGAATAGATAAAAGTCTTCACAGCATAGCCAGACTAATCCATAGTACAAAGTATTTCCAGGCGGTCATTTCTTCTGTACCACTGACTGCATGGCTTTCAGCACCTGTGTCTGAAACAAGTGGTTTAGGCCACCAGAGCCAGAAAGCACTTTCAGGGGCAATACTGATGGTCTAGCTTAAAAAAAAAAAAAAAAAAAAAAAA
>NDXB01001502.1:209807-239170 GCA_002631895.1 Agapornis roseicollis
AAAAAAAAAAAAAAAGAAATCAAAAAGAGGATAGGGGAAGGGGGGACCTTTCCTTGCAGCATCCTCTGTTCCTTTCTCACCTCCCCTCACCCTAGTGATTCCTTGTTCTGACTCAGGAGCTAGCACATTTTGGCTTTCTGCACTGCAATATTGTAGTCATTATGAGTGAGTGTAAAGAATGACAGGACGAGGGAGTATGTTGGGGGAAGCAGACTGTTTGAAGTAGTTAATTATCCACTGCAAATATTTTGTTTGTTCCAGGGCCTGAAACAGCTCTTGTTAGTCTTAGCAGAACTTAGATACTGGATTGAGTAGACCCTTGAATCTGATGTATTGTGACAGTTCCTACATTCCTATAAGACAAGATTATAGGATAGAATATTGGCTTACTTGAGGGCTGAAGAAGCCTTAAATACTTTAAGTATCAGTTGGGATAAACATTTAAAAACTTTCTGAAAATCTGGTCTGAAAAACTACCTGAAAATATTACAGAATAGTAGCAGGATTATTGACCATATTCACAGAAATAGAAATTAATATAGCCTACTAGAAAGAAATGAAATACTTCTTTCTCTTTCAGCTCTGGAGCTGCAAATCTTTGATGTCTGGATTAGCCATAGAATAATAGATTAAGAACTTTGATATTCCAAGTCCATAGTTGTTGAAATGATTCACAGCTCATCAGTAATCGAATGTCAATCAGTGTTAGACTTGAAGTAAGTAACTGTGACCATGAATTCAAACAAATTCTTGCACTGTCTTGTAAATACTGGTGCTCCACAACTGAAATGAGAAATGGGAAGAGCTATTAAACACTGAATTTAGCATAGATGTTTCCTGTTAAAAAAGATTAGTAAAATTTCAGTATTCAGTGGGCCTTTAACACCCACCCTCCATCTGTGGTATTCATTTTTAGCATTGTGGAATAGGCCAAAAGAGCAGGCTTATAATTAAAAAGAAACCCCACTAGGGTGTTTTCTCTAGCTCTCCTTTCTGTTTTTTCTAGCTGTGTGCCTTCATTTGTATGTGGAAACATTTTATTTGGGGCAACATGGGTTAGACAAGGCTTGTTCTCCATCTGGGAGTCACACTCCAGCCAACTGCACTGCAAACAAGCCCTTGAGCATATGCTACATACATAAGTGCTAACTGAGAAAATCTGATGATGTCAGTTGCGTAACAATGATATTCTTTGCCAAATGACCAGTTGGTACTAGTGGCTTTTAAGTAGCTTGGGTTCAACAAAGTGCTTGAGAAGTGACTTTGCTTCGAAGAGGAAGCCGAGCAAGAGGCTGAAGGCAAGCTGTGCTGAGTGACCAGATGAGCACTGTGGGAGTAACAAGGTCAATAAGCAAGAGAATTGCCACAGACCCCCTCAGATAAAATGGTGGTAAAGATCATCTTTCAGTAACTTGTTTGGAAGATAAAAGAGAAGAAGGAAACAAGCATAACAGTGGCTCTGTCCATAACATACATTGTGAATACATACACAATTTACTGTGTAAACCAACTTCTCAAGTTTCTTTCATGTGTATTTATTCACGGTTGAATGTCAGCCTTAATTTCTCACTTGCATGAACACAGGTGTTGGATATATGTGAAAGTAGGCTTGATTGAACAATGGGGTTGATTAAACAATGGGGTTGTAAATAAAGTAACCTCAAGAATGTTAGGCTTTGTTAGAGAAAATGGAAATTACTGAGATAAGCTTTGCCAAAACCACCTGGTGGTTACTGATGTGACAACGATCCTAAAAATGTATGTAATCTAATGAATATGTATGTTTAAGGACAATATAATCACAGCCTGGTTGATGCCTGGGAGAACCATGCTTGGAGGAGCTATCCCCCGTGTCTCCCGGAGCCGTATAAAGAATACCTGCTTGTCAATGTAAAACTTTGTTGGCGAGTTCCTGGAGTTTTCTCCGAATCAGATGACGTTAAAGACTGGGGTGGGATTTGGGGATTACTTATTTTTTTTATTTTTGTTCTGTTTTCTTCTATACGTCAGTGTGAGTTTGCACCAGGAAAGTCCATAATTCCTTCTGAGACAGAACAGCAATATCAAATGCAACATTATAAAACAGGGCCACAGTGTCCTGTAAAAGTGACTTGAGAGTTCAGAAACTTTGAGATACTTAAAAAATCTGGCCTACAGAGTTATTGAAGAGGATTTTGAATGCCTCATCAAGAATTACAAGCACCGAGCTAAGAAGATATTTTTTTGATGCTATAAGTGCACGTTTTTACAGTGAAGGGAATACTAGGGCTCTGTCTACTGGGAGAACAGTCTTACTGCCCCCAAGTACTTCTGCTTTAGCATAAATGCTGAGACTATACAAGAGTCAGACCAGGCTGTTATAATGGTTCCTCTCATCCAGAGCAATTCAGTCATTTTTCAGAGACAGACGAGGCCCTGGTCACAAAATGTATCCCTAATGCAAGCTTCCGTACATTGATCTTCCTATTTTTCCAAGAGTTAAAGTACATAAATACAATATATTTTCTATACTTGAAGGTTGAGAGTTACTTAAAAGCTCTAGGACATGATTTAATTGGAAAATTACCATTTCATAGGATTATAGAATAGTTAGGATTGGAAAGGACCTTAAGATCATATAGTTGTAAGCCCCCTGCTATGGACAGGGACACCTTGCACTAAATCGTGTCACCCAAGGCTCTGTCCAACCTACAGAATCATGGAATAGTTTCATTTCAATTTTGTAATTTTTTATTTTTCTACTAGAGTGCCATTTAAATGTTTCTTTCCTGAACGATAAGAATGTGTCCCTGGGTATGACCATGGCCATATCACTGTGGCTGACACTGGCAAAGTATAAGGTTAGAACAGTCATTTTTCAGTCCTTTTTTGATCTTCAGGGATTTGATTCATCCATATACCTCAATTACAATGTGATTTCAGAAAAGTTCCATTAAATTTCTTAAGAGTAGTTAAATGTTTAAAAACTGCTGGTTTGTGATTTCTAAGTAAAGTTCCATTTCTGAGAAACAGATTTTACTGTTAGGTATGCTAGTGTAAATCAGAGTTTTCACCATGGCAGATGCATTTGTATTCATGATGCTGACAGCAGAGGTTGTCCCAGATTTTGATTTAATATTGAGAGATTTCTCTTCATCTCCTTCTGTCTCATCACTGCACAGTGCTGCAATACAGCAGTTGTGGCTCAGGATGGACATCTTTTCCTGGTATGGGATGATTCAGCTCTGGTGCAAAGCCGCTGGTGCAGGGTGCAGTCAGTTTCTGCTATCATTACCTCATAAAGAGCACAGGGAATGAGCAACCTGACCTGTTCTCCAGAAGTGTGGTTTAAAGATTGAGCCCAGCTACAGCAGATCATCAAGGACTGTTGCCATGCATTAAAAAAAAATAAAATTAAAATTAAAAATTAATGACCAAATCTAATAGCATGACAGTAAGTGGTGTAGTTTCCAGCTGTTTTGTCTTTGGTTTTAACTCTGTCTCCAATAGTCTGTGCTGCTAAGAAGTGATATTGCCTTTCTGACTGCATCTTTATCTATTGGCAATTCTCTCTCTTATTATTTACTTCCTCGCTCATACTGGTGAGCCATGGTTCAAGCTCACCTGGCTCTGAGTGAGGTTTTCAAGCAATCTATACGTGTCTTCCACTGACTGTAGTATTGTTTACTATGAAAAGGGGTTCACTTAGAAAAATAATGTCCTATGCAGCATCAGGCAAAGCTCGTAAAAATCCCCACCCCTGAAGCAGGTGTGATAATGCCACCATTAAGACTGTTTACAGACTGGAAGAGGAAAAGTAGCTTTTTGCTTTCTCAAGCTGAAGTTTTGTTGTCTTTTAAGGAACGTCTTTAAACAATTCTACAACCTTCAGCTTAAAAACATAAGCAGTAACATATCTGCTGCTTAAAAGATGACCTTAGGAGGCGAGTGTTTGGATCTGGTTTCTTCCTGTGTCCCTCATTTCCCCTTAGCTTACTGGTAATTCGCTCAATTTTCTGCTGGCTTAGATGTCCCATTTTGCTAAAGGGAGTTCAATAGTACTTACTTTTCTGGAGTGCAGTGAGGCTGAATGAATCCTCTGTAAATGACATTGTATTTTTTGGAGGAAAGGTGTTTTGTATCTGATTGATTGAATACTTTAATTTAACAGATGGAAGAAGCTCTTAAGAACAAAATGTTGAACATTTTTTTCCTTTCTGCTATTTTTGTATCTCAGAACTCACTTTGAAATGAATGCCTGCTAAACGAACAGAAATGTTAACAGAATAAGTTTTCCCCCATACAGTTATGTTTCCACATCAAAAAAATTTAACTTCAAATTTTTTGGTTTCAGACCACACACATTACCAGGGCAGACAGTAAGCACAAGGAGGCAAACAGCCAGTCCACGTGCTGTTTGGCTGTAGCTCAACTTTGCTCCTTTGCAGTGGGGCACTGCTTCTTCCCATCACCTACCCACATCCATTGGGATCCTACACATTCAGCAGGGCACATATTTTCTTTCTAATGAAAATAATAGCTCCAAAAAGTTTTTGACTGACTTTCTTTTACAGTCTCATGCGCTGTGAGTTTTGAGTAATATCGGTTATTGTCAGCAAAGGGTGAAGTATGCCATGGCTCCATTCACAACAAAACAATGCCCATACTGAGGAGGGTTGTGTCCCCATCACCTGCTACTTCAGATAAGTAGCTTCATGCTTTTTCCTTTTAGAGCAAATGACAAACTCAAATTTCCTTGCAAATTTCCTTTCCTTCCTCCCTGCTTCTGCTCCAGTTCCTGCATTTGCTTGAGTTCATGCCTCTGCCCTGGCCTTGATTGCAATTTCAATCTGTGCTCCTTTTTCTAGGGCTTCCTACTGGATAACCCGAGAGCTTTCTTTCCCAAAAAGTGACATGTCATTTGTTGAATAACTTGGGGGGCAAAGCGCACTTGTCAGTGGTCAGAGAAAAGGTAAGCAGTCTAAAATGCATTTACTTTGGAGAAGAAGAGTCCCACTGCCTAATTTATGGGATGCAAACCTGTCTAAGCCCATACTTGCTGTGGCATCCTAGACCTCTTATCTCCATGTCTTCCTTACTGTATCCTGTTGCATGAAACCCAGGGCAGGCAGCGCTGCCCTGCAGTGCCCTCCCAGCACCCATAGGAAGAGCTCAAAACCAGGCTGTGAGCCTTTCCCCTGGAGGATTTAATAGCTCAGTTCAAGCAGGACTCAGTGTCCTGCTATGTATTCCTGTTCTTTTCTGTGTTCTAATTATAACTTCCTTTATTTATTTTTTTTTTTTTTATTTCCAAATTCCATTTGCAATCTTGTCACACAGAGAAAGAATTCAGACTACTGGGTAGAAACCTTTCTTGTCACATTGCCTCACAGATGGTCCAATCTGCTCTGCAGTTCATGCCTGAAAGCCACTTAATATGGCAGTTCAGGAACACACATTTAAAATGCAAGTTCTGGCTCAGCCTCAGGTAGGCACCTCAGCTATGTTCCGTGCCCTGAAATTGGAGGTATACAATGGCACACAAACCACATGTAAAGAAAATGATCCTGCTACTATCTCTTACAGATACTTTTGAAGAGAGATACATATTTGGTACATATTCAAAGGCATAAAAGAAGTATCTGCCTTTTCAAACTAAAGTACCTTAGGCATGGTAGTGCAAATTAATTAAGACAGACATAACCCATTTAATTCTAACCACAGTGGATACAGAAAATATGTCAGTCAGTGTTTTGGTTTGTTTTATTGCATCAAATCAAAAGAAGATTTCATTTCCTTTGCTCATTGGAGGGGAACACTTTGATGAATGATGGATGATAGCAGCCTCGATGAATGATAGCAGCCTTCCAATATCTGAAGGGCCTACAAGGATGACACAGAGGTACACTTCATCAAGGACTGTAGCAATAGGACAAGGGGAAATGGTTTAAACTTGAACAGAGGAAGTTCGGGTTAGATATAAGGAAGAAGTTCTTTACTGTGAGGGTGGTGAGGCACTGGAACAAGTTGCTCAAGGAAGTTGTGAATGCTCCTGGCAGTGTTCAAGGTCAGGTTCAACATTGCCTTGGGCAACATGGTCTAGGGTGAGGCATCCCTGCCCATGGGAAAGGAGTTAGAAACAGGTGATCTTAAGGCCCTTTCAACCTTAACCATTCTATGATTCTGTGATGTACCCAGAAAAAGAGGAGTACATAGATGCACCTCACCTAGCATTAAGGTAAATTGGCACAGTTGTCTATGTACTGTAGCCAAGGCTGTCTTAATCCAATGTACTGTTTCTAAAATACTATCAAATTACATACATGTGTTTCTTATAATGTGAAACACGTCATAGGTTTTTGTGTTACTGGTGCATGATTCTATTATTCTATGATTACACAAATGCATAATTCATTACAGTAATTTCATTTTGATACAGAAGGTCTAATAAAGACACACCTTTGCTCCCAGTACCATCAATCTTATATTTGAAACATATTTAAAAAGCGGTTTGTAACTAAAAATTGGGGATTTTTTTTTTTTCTCTAGAGAACTACAGGATCATTTAAATCCTCTTAGTTTTTTTTTTTTTAGAAAGAGAAGTTGCTGTGTTTCTGACAACAACTTTCCATACTGAGCCTTAAAAACTTGTGTCTCCTAGACTGTTAGTTCCAGATTAGTGACATTACCATGTGAAATTCTATAAAAGTTATTACACTTTAAATACATCAGGTTTTGTAAAGCAAAAGAGAGAAATCTGAATTCCATTTTCTCCAGAATGACAATTTCCAAATGGCAGCAAACAAATTCCTCAAAATGCTACCTCTATTTTTGACTGTCCATTCTGTACGATATTTGTCAAGAGATAACATGAAAATTCAAATGAGTCATTTGAATTTTGAAAAGTAGTCGAACTGAAGGCTGAGTATTGAGCAGAACATTTAATGTCACATTTTCCCACTCCTTTTTGCTGCAGAAATAAGGAATTAAAATCAAGAAGTCAGGGTGCCATTATGTTTTTATAGATCATACAACGGTGTAAATTTTGAGATGGGTGAAGAGTTTTTCCATAATTCTTTTTAGTGAGAAAAAGTCTGCATAAAAGCTTTTATAAGTGTCTCTGGGGATTCTAGTGAGGTGATGATGATTTTTGTTAGGAATTAATCTTAGAAAATTTCAGAGTAGCAAAAATCCTGAACATTTCAAAAAACACCACAACTTTAAGAACAGTTCATAAATATGTGGACTAGCATAACCCCAGCTCTGAGCTTCAAAGGAACTGAATATTCCTCATTTAAATTCACTTCCAGTTCTTTTACTCTAAAAATAATCAATTTCAAAATAAGTGGGGATTTGGCAATAGGGTAATTTCTGGGCAAATCACTCTTTAAGGGGGGGTTTATGGTGATGTAAAAACACATACATGGTAGAATCATAGAATGGTTTAGGTTGGAAGGGACCTTAAAGATCATTCAGTTCCAGTCCCCGTGCCATGAGCCAGGACACCTTCCACTAGATCAGGATGCTCCAAGGCCCAGCCTGGCCTTGAACACTTCCCTCCAGTTTTATTTTTCCATTTAGACTTAGGCAGAGTTGGTCTAACCTGAGGAGCTGCTGTAGTTTCCAGAATATTTTTTTATTTAGCTACAAGTTCTTGAGAACCCATTCTTCTATTTTCAGTGCTTTATTTAATGCATTGTACTGCTTGTTCCCTTTGAACAAAATACATAAGGAAATTAAGTTCTTACTTGTAATTACAGGATATGTGTATCACATTTTAGTTTTCATAGCAAAGGATATCTAGGCTGTATCACTGGCACACGACTACAGCTGTAGCCCTCAGAGAGCCATTAGTACTGATGTGGAGCATATCACATCTAGCTAGTCTTCATTAGGAATTTTGACAGCCTAAGGAAAGCAGGTTTGGACTAGAGTATTTTTCTTGTATTTGCTTACATTTTGCATGATTTATCTCTATATTTTGCTGATACATTTTCAGGGGAGCTATTAGTCTAGATTACATTGTGATGATTTTGTTTCATAAATCAAAACAAAATAAGAGAGTTAAAGGAGTTGTGTTTGGGAGAAGATGGGCCCATTACTTAGAAGAAAAAATTACTTGATTTAAATTAAGTGCTTATAAAAGTAAATACAACAGAATATGACAACAAAGAATTTAGATAATAACTTGAAAATTTGGAGATTTAAACACTCTTTCCTCATTTATTATCATAGAATAGTTAGGGTTGGGAAGGACCTTAAGATCATCTAGTTCCAACCCCCCTGCCACAAGCAGGGACACCTCACACTAAACCATGACATCCAAGGCTTCATCCAACTTGGCCTTGAACACTGCCAGGGATGGAGCACTCACAACCTCCCTGGCCAACCCATTCCAGTGCCTCACCACCCTAACAGGAAAGAATTTCTTCCTTAGATCCAATCTAAACCTCCCCTGTTTAAGTTTGAACCTGTTACCCCTTGTCCTGTCACTACAGTCCCTAATGAAGAGTCCCTCCCTAGCATCCCTATAGGCCCCCTTCAGATACTGGAAGGCTGCTATGAGGTCTCCACGCAGCCGTCTCTTCTCCAGGCTGAACAGCCCCAACTCTCTCAGCCTGTCTTCGTATGGGAGATGCTCCAGTCCCTCGATCATCTTCATGGCCCTCCTCTGGACTTGTTCCACCAGCTCCATGTCCTTTTTATGTTGAGGACACCAGAACTGCACACAATACTCCAAGTGAGGTCTCACGAGAGCAGAGAAGAGGGCATGTGGTTTGCTAANCCTCCTCTGGTTCCACCAGCTCCATGTCCTTTTTATGTTGAGGACACCAGAACTGCACACAATACTCCAAGTGAGGTCTCACGAGAGCAGAGAAGAGGGCATGTGGTTTGCTAAGTCAAAGCCATGTAAGCAATTCTGTCTTAAACAGTTGGCTTCATAGTGATAGCTACTAGTAATGAATTACATGGCCCAGTTACTATGGATATGATAATAGCTGACTTTGTATAATGTTAGCAGTTTCCTAGTATACCAAATCAGGAAAGTTTAAGTGTAAAATATTCGTGTATACCATCATTTCTGAAAGGAAGTGTTTCCCTACAAGGCTGCTTAGTTTCACTGGTGCTTATGAATAGGAGAGGTGCTCCTTTGTTAAGGAAATTGTTTTGGATTTGCACAGGCAAATTGAGTGTGTTAAGAGTAGTGGGCACAGAGAAGAAAAATCCTGAAAATCTGACTTTTAAAGACTTGACTTTGGATCACAAGGGATGAACCCAACATGTAGCTGGAGAACTGTGTTGGAATACCATACAGCCAGATGCAACAACACATTGGTGCTTCCTGCTTCTGGGCTGGGGTCACCTCCAGGGCAAGCCCTGGGAATGCAGCTCACAACACAGCTTTCCAAGCTTTCACACCCCTGGCTTTCCAAGTTAGTCAGGACTGTGGAGCTCTGGTCACCTCCTTTCCATGTAACAAATTGCCATGGTCCTTTTCTGGGACAGACTGATTCATGAGGAGAGCAACTGTCAGTCCCAGAAGAAAGTGAATAAAATCCCTTAAAAATCTGAGCTGCCAAAGAAGGAACTAGTACAATATATATAATCTATAAATATAATAAAAGTACATGAGCTGCAGTGGGAAATAGGTTTCATTTTTCCATTTCTTTCAAGATTTGTGGTACCGTTTTGAGTGACAGAAACTCAGATCTATAGAAAATGGGGTATCTCAAAAGTGAGCATGTTCTTTTCCTGGGGCAGGCACTCTGCTCACCTGAAAGATTACTGATCTGTGTCCTTTGGTGATGACAAATCAGATGGCTTTTTAAAAATACCTTCAACATTTTTCTTGCAGAGATATTGGGGATTTTTTTCTTATGAGCTTTCTAGATTACTATGATATAACAGTTTTAACTACAGGCAACATAAGCATCACAACTTTTAACTTCAGCTGCTAACTTGAAACCAAAAAAGCATCCTTTGACTACAGTTCTTGGACTTGATTCAGTCAACCTTTGAAGAAACAGAATGTGGTTTTGTATAAATCAGGACCAGGCTTAAACACATGGGTCAATTCGCATGCTGAATTTGAAGTTAAGATTTGACATAACAGAGGACATTCCAAGAACTTATGGTGAAGTTTAAATAAATCAGTACAAAGCTAAAGTTTATTGCCAGTACTGCTCTCACAGTTCAAGGCTATGCTAATGCGGTCTAGGGTTACTTTAATATTTTACAGCCTCTCATTCGCTCAGTGCATGTTTTCAGCATGCATATCACTCACTTTTATAATAAAATAACTTGATAAAGCCTTCTCCTTTGTATTTGCCTCCTGAGGTAAAAAGTCATAGAGATGTTAAATCTCATATGGCTTGCTCCAGCTTCATTACTTTCAATGAAAGAAGTATCTTGATCATATCTCATAGCATGCAGTACTTCCTCAATAACTGGATTGCTCTAAGGAAGGATATTTTTTACCTGGATAATAAAATTGTTTTCTGATTATATCCCTGGTCGTCTCTGTGTGACACATGTAGGAGGTTGCCAACGTATTAACAACTACTGCACAGCATGATGGAAAGCTTTGAAAAGGAATTTTGTCTTTATGGGTGGATGAGTGGAATCTTTACTGTCTTCCTGAAAGGTGTACTGTGCAGCTTTTTATTCTCTGTGCAGGAAGAGGCGTGTGTATATTCTAAATATAATTATGGGTCAGAGTGTAAATGTTAGGCTATGAGAACTCCATGACTAAAACCAGACCTATCAATTATGTCAGTGGTAGGTTACTGCCAAGATCAAAAGTAGATTATATGCCTGGCTAAGTCTGTACTCATGCAGTTTTGCTGGTGCAGCAGTCTTGATGTGTGACCCTAGCAAAGAGTATGTTACTAATTCCAGATTGTTGTGAGTGAAAGATGCTTCCTTGAAAAACATGTTGTCCATATAACTATCTCTGTACTACAGCTTTTGCTTATGCAAATAGTCATGTGTCAGTTCTGTCCATGTTCAACTAGCTCTGATTCATCATCATAGAAGCCTGGCCTTCAGTAAATGGACTAACAGGCCTAAGTTGAGCCTTCACCCTACGCTCTGGTGAAGGGGTTGAACATCCATAAGATTCTCTATGCCACATGGGACAGGGATATTAAAAACCACTCACCTGGGTCACCCCCAAATAATCCTAGGGCATCCAAATCCTCAGTCAGTCATCAAATTAAAATTGCAAAGGCTACTTCTTTCTGATCTTCACTTTGGTAAGGAAGTAGAAAAAGCAGGAAAAGCAACTTCTGGCAGAAGCGTAATTTGCCCTAAAACCTTTGGATGGAAAGTTCTTCGTCTTCCTCTAGGTATAAGACAAAATTAGTCATTTCTAAAAAAATAAGGCTTTTTAGTGTGTACACTACAATATAATGACTACCATTTCTTTATTACTAGAGCATAGGGTTTATAACTAAGGTATTGCATGGCATTGAATTCATAAGGGTTGAGAGATGATGAATGCAGGATCTCTGTTACACAAAGAAGTAGAAAGCATTGATAAAAAATGCTCTAAGGCAAACCAATTAGGGACCCATTGACAGCAAAATGACCTGCTTATCCATCTTTCAAATGAAATATTAAACTTAGGTCCACATCATTTGTGGCCATTTTAAACACTTGAACATTTTTACTGAAGTCTGAATGCTGTTAATTTTGGTCTCCTGGCCAAACTCCAAACTGCAAAATTGTTCTGCTTGCTCCCTGCCTTAATTACAGCAATAGCTTCATTAGGAACAAATGCATTCATAGTTTGCTGACCTAAACTGCTCTTATATTGCTATGCACTACTAACTATTACTGCATTTCCATGGTGGATTAAATGACCTCTAGACAAAGCATATGTAGCTTGTTTAAAAGATTTTGGGACAAAAGGTGCTGTATGTACAAATGCTATCATAGAAATAATTTTAGACCCAGAGTATGCAGGCATTGAAATGTGTTTGCTGAACAGGGGAAACTGTTGGCATTTGGTGATGTAGCTGAATAAAGGACAGAGGCTGTTTGGGAACAGAGGGTGTATGTTCATGGCCTAGGAAGCCGGTGGCTGCTGATTATAATGAAAAAAGTACTTTCTCTGAGGCACATTGAAAAATGACAGAGCAAATCAGGAAGCAAAAGGAGGGTGGGATTTACTAGAAACAGAAGGCTCAGTGCTTTGTGGCTGCCTGCGTCTGTATAATGATGCACTTTGGTGGTTTTTTTTCTAGAAGTAAGAGAGAAAATTGTTGAGAAGTCTGCTAAACTGTTCCAGAAAGTCTATGCATAGTTTTTTAGGATTCTGTACTTTGTTTTAATGAAGTTATAGCTCCTCTGAAAAAGATCCATACTCTGCCTGGAAAGTGAGGGAAAACCTGAGATAGTCTAAAATACAAGCAAGAGGCTTTTATAGACCTTATCTTCCTATTGTGCTGTTTAGCTACAGCCTTATCCTCAATGTCCAGTGCACTGCTCATTGTATAGCACCTGAATGACTTGCCTGGAGGGTTTTTAAACTGTGGATTTTAAAGTATTATATGCATTAGAATAAAGGTACTATATTTGGTGTACTATATTCAGTGTGCTGTATTCAGATGTTCAGGGTGAACTTGGATACAACTATCTAGTATCTGTCAGTTGTTGTGTAACTGATACCAAAACTCTACGTCCCTACAGTTCTTTTTCCAGATGCTGAAACTTTTATACCAGAAGTGTTCAGTTCACTACTTGTTACCTGAAATTATTATCATGCTTCTATGCAGTGCTGGGATTTATTCTCAGTGCTGTTAGGATGTATTGGTGCTCTTTCTGTTTTATTTTCTCTCTTGTGAAGCTGTACTGAAAGTACAGTGTTCTTTACAAATAGGCAAGTATCAATTCCCTCCAAAATGTCAAAGTTTGTCATCAAGGGAAAGAATAAAAAAATCATATTTTACACATTACCAGTCAAGGGGACTGCTGACCATTATGGATGGTCTCCTAATCCATACCAGAGCAAAAAAAAAAAATGCATTTAGAGAAACTGAAGCAACTTTGAACAGCCTGCTGTGTGTAACATGGATTCATTTTGCAACAGAATTTATTTGCTATGAATAATTTGATGAGCTTTATTTAAATAGCAGACACAATAACCAATCATACCTCATTTCCCACAGGCTCCGAATCATGTTAGAGCCATTTTGCACTGTTAAATGGTTACTAGTTTTCCTTTTTCAACATCTGTTTTAGTCTATCTTGCAAAGTATCCATTCACTGACGTTAGAACATGATGTTGAATGTGTAAAATTGCAAACAGCTTTAGAATAGTACCTGAACAGCATTTAGCGCTCTCTCATTTTGGATCTTTTTACTTTGCATATCATATACTGAACTTTAAAAGAAAACACAGAAATCTACTGGTGTAAAAAACTGGAAAACAAAGTAACTACATCATTAACAATTTCAACAGAATTACAGATTCTCTTTGGCTTTCAGTAGAATATAGACATCTAAATCAGCAGGTTTTTATCCAAACAGAAACAGTCCACAGCATTTTCATTCATTTCAATAACACTCCAATTCTCATTCTGATGCGGTAGATAATGGAGACTCAACACTGCAATATTTGGTTCCCAGGATAAACCAGTTCTTTCTGACTTGAAGGACCAGCCCTGGTATTAATAACAGTAGATTCCTAAACCTTTCATATGAACCAATTAGTTGTTTCACTAATGTTCTCATTCATAAGCACCAAGGGATCTTATGCTGATTTTAAGCCTTCATTCTAACCTGTCTATAAAAAAGCAGGTTAGTAAAACAACTTCAGTCTGAGTAGAATTTGGACCACAATGTACTTATCATATACAAAAACCATGTGCTTACCCAACTTCGCCTTACTTGATGATGGGTTCCAGTTTGGCAAAAACTATTTTGTAAAATGAAAATGGAAAAAAGGTATTAATGAAGATTTCCTCCTTAGAAACAGTGGCTAGATATCACAAGTAAACATATCTCAATTTTATATACTCTTCAACAGAAGGCACAACTGTGTCACATATTTGAATGGCTGGGTTTTCAAAATTACATGTTCTTAAAAATATTGCTAAATAAGATCATTGTGTACCATGTTCTTGTGCCAAAATACACAAGATACACTATATAAATAAGTCACATATGCATTTAGGCATCTAGGACAGGATCTCAGAACTGGCTTTTTTTTTTTTTTAACTGTAAAATAACAAGCCTCTATTATGAGCTAAATACTGTTCTTTCTGTGAGACAACCATAACATTTGTCTACCCAAACTCAGCAGAACTGCTTCTCTCAAATTATAGCAAACTATCAGAGACAGAAGACAGAAAAGATTTAGGCCCAGATCCTGGCCATTTTTAACTCGAAGGCTGATCTGTCATTCCCTAAAAGAGACCAGTATTTTGCCTATAATGAGCAGTTGTTTTGATGCTGGCTTTATGGCCAAATGAAAGAATAAGGAATTGTAAATGAGGGAGATGAGATTTCTTGTTATTACCGAGGATGCATAAGCTGGTGTGCAGATAAAAATCTATTCAGTAGACTTCAACATGCTGGGTCTCATACAGGAAAGCAGTTCCATGCAATAATATATGAACTATAAAGGAAACAGAAATAAAAATGAAGCCCTAACATGGGAGGTCTTAACTGGTCAGATACAAATACAAAACCACTGTTCAAGGAAAAGTTTATATGATATGCAGAAGCAGTTAGTGGGCTTGTTATCTTACCATCATTTGTGACTGAGAATATTTTAAGACTGTTTTTCAGGATTTCATGACCAAATATCCTGAAAAGCATTCTTTTCAAATATCCTGAAAAGATTTTGTGGAAGCCAATCAACCTACGTTGCAGGCAGAAATGTTCTACCTCAATTTTCTTGCTTTTTTCAAGGATACAGTGTCACAGCTGTGGCTGGATGATACAGGGGATGTAATATGTATTGAAACAGAAGACGATGATTCTGTGCTTTAGTGAGAATTGCAGAGTAGGAGAAGTGTGTAAAGGATAAAAATCCATCTTCGAACAGGATACTTAGTGTGATTATTAGAAAACGGTGCATTTCCTGAAAGATCTGAGAGAGATCTCTTCTGTTTATTACTGCATCTAACTACGTGGGATGGCAATATAAGTTTTAAAATAACCAATTGCTTATGAAACCAAGTGAAGAAGTTGCAGAATGGTGCAACTATACCCTAGGAGACTTACCTATTTAAGATTATAGCAGAGCTAAATGATCAGTCAAGTACAATGCAGACAAATTAATACTCTCAAGTTTACACAAGTACATACTGCATGTATTAAAAGCATGTTCACAGTAGAACTGAGATAAAGGATTTTAATAATTCTTTCATCTTGGAAAATGCACTCGAAAAGCTGTCCCAGTGAGTTAGAGAAAGGAACCCTACAGAGGATTTGAGGGGAAAAGGGGCTTTAGCAGTGAGTTTCTGAAGAATACACTTCCTAGCCTAGGGAAATAATATGAAAATTATACTTGGCTAAGAGAAGGACATTGCTTTTGTTTGCTTTCTCAGGGGAACTTGCCTTTTGGCATAGATGAGAGAATCTGTGGGCATTTAACCACAGTTTTGGAGACTTTCTTTCAGCACAAAGTGTTCACCTCTCCAAATTGCAGGCTTGTCATATCACTTTACGTATCTTTTACTGTTTCTCTCCTGTTAGGAGCTGAATCACTGTATGTTTGCAAAGCAAAGTGCACTGTAGTCTCAATGTCTGAGGAGCTTTAAAGCCACCTCTCTAACAAAGAGAATATTCACAGCAGGTGAGAACGAAATAAAATGTGAGGAGGGAGAAAAGACAGGAAAAGAAAAATAAAAGAGGAGATTAAACTTTCTCCTCTAGTTTGTGGGATAAATGCAGGCTATGCAGCTCTACCTCTCCACATTTCATGAAGATGCAGGAAACTTGGGTTTAATTTATATCTCTTGATTTTACTCCCCCCTATACTGCCCTCATGTGGTCTTAGTTCCAAAACAAAAAAAAATATGCTATAAGCATTACATCAAGGGGTTTGGGGTAGTGTGAAGCCAGTCACATCACATTTTGGACCTGATTCACGTGCTTAATTCATGATATTTTAGCCAGTCCTACTGTTCTGGTCTGAAATAACACACTGAAAATTAGATTCTGTTGTTATGTGATCAGAATAATTGTTCTGAATCTGATTGTTGGCCCCTGTGCTCTGGAAACAGGCCTTACTATGATCTAAATGCCAGTTTGTTATCTTATTTTAGCCTCTGGGTTTATGTTTCCTGGTTGCTGTCATATGGCTTATATGAAATGAGTTGGTAGTTCCAGTCCTATGTAGTGGTTATATCAAGAAAATCAGTATCTCCAGGCAAATGGCATGATTAGCACAATCAGATCTCTGAAACAGGGAGGTGAAGGCTTTGGGTGTAGTAGGACTGCACCACTTTCTTTTGAATGTGAGTCGTTAGTTAGAGAAGATAAAATTCCCCTAAATATAGAATGTGTTGAATTATGTTTTACTGATGTATAGAAGAGTTTTGGTCTCTTAATACTTGTGTCCTGTCACAGCGCTAAACTGTCTAGAAGCATACCATGAGACTGGCAGGAGGCAACTGTTTATTGTAGTGTTGCTCTTCGTTCACTACAGGGTGATTTTGTGTATCCCCTCTCTTCCAGCAATGTCTAGCAAGATCTGACTGGAGCCAGTTGGAGCCAGTCCATTGTGGCTGTGTGTACTGCTGAAAGCTATTTGCCTCTCTTAAAAAGATAGAACTGCTTGGCTCTCAAAGTCATCTCTTCTTCCTGCCTCATGCTCTTTACTGTATAGCACCCTACTGCTGTCAGAATAAGGACCACACTTTCCAAGGATCAAGGGCTCACATTGTCTGTGGTATAGGCAAATGTAAATCTAATAAAGCCAGTGGCAATGTGCTGGCTTATGCTGAATTGTGGCCTATAAATATTTCTACACCAGTGATTTGCTGGGCAGTATTTAACTGCTGCCTTGACTAATACTCAAATGCAGCATGGAGAGGGCACTCAGCCAGAGCTATGGGTTCTCTTCCTGGCTTGGTCATAGTCATGCTCCATCTGTTTTGCTGTCTGTCACATGGCAATAGTAATACTGACATTCCCTTGTAAAGTACTTATATAGCTGCAGTGTAAGAATTAACTGTTATTATCATAGACTTCGGGAGCCAAATTCTGACCTTTCAATGCACTCATATGTCATCAATTTGCCATAAGCTTTCTGAAAAAATAACTTAACCAGCAGGCTGTAGCAGAGTGAGGACTGCAAAAGCTGCTCAGTTACAGATTTAATTGAAGGCTGCTGTCCCACCATCAAAACAGAACAGGAGACAACAGATCTAGACAACAGGAGGTCTTAGCAACCGTTTCACACCAACCCCTCCTAGGAGCAAGTTCATTTGTTGTGATTTGAAGAAAAATCTCAAGAGAAACAATGGATAAAAGAAACAAGCATTGTAAGACTGAATGTCATGAGGCCCATCATGCCATGAGACTTTGGCTGTCCCCTTGAATCCCTTTATGCTTCTTACTGAATGCTCCTTTCCTTCAGTTCAGTCACTCCTCTGTTTAAGCAAACACAAATAGCAGCTTTGTAGTTTTCTTCTAAGGGAGACAACAAAGAAAGCAGAAAGAACAGAAGTAGCTTTTCCTTGAGAAACTACAGGCTGTAGCAACTCTTAGAACAAAATGGCTAATGCCGCCACTAATAGGCAGATGTCAGCTTTACAAAAGGGAAAAGACATGGTAATTTTGTGGAAACAACCCCCCTGCCTTGGATACCATGCCTCTCCTCCAGTGTGTCGACCACACCACAGAGCTTCGTGTTGTCAGCAAGACTTGCTGAGGGTGCATCAATGCCACTGTCCATTTCACTGACAAAGGTGTTGAACGGTGTTGGTCCCAACACTGACCCCTGAGGGACACCACTTGTCACTGGTCTCCATATGGACATTGAGCCATTGACCACAGCTCTTTGAGTGCAGCCATCCAGCCAATTCTTTATCCATCAAGTGGTCCATCCACCAATGCCTTTCCAGTTTAGAGACAAGATTAGTAAGCAAATGTGAAAAAAAATTCCTTTTCAGTTGTGCATCATGATTTCTCAACAGTGTGTCTATTATAAAATAAAATACTACCCAGCAAACCCTGATTGTCACAAATTCCCTGTGTTTGAACCAGTGCTCCCCATTGTTGGCCCCAGACTGCTTTCCTACTAGGGCTCTCAGATGTTCCCTCTATGCTAAATTTCATGCAGGTTGCCACAGGTGTTTCTAGCATCCTTGATCAGTGATTATCAACAAGTACAAAACTGCAATAGCAAAGGTTACCGGACACAGGAATGTATGGAGAGAGCAGATAACAGGATAACCGCCCTGCTAACTGAAAAGTGAATGGACAAATGCATGAGATTTTGCAGCTAAATTATAATATGAATAAGTTATCATTGTAGAAGGTACATTTCATTCATCACTTGTGGAAATAACCTGGTATCAGGAAGATGAAGAGTCTGACACATTTTGGTGTTACCTAGAATTTGTAGATGTCTGGATTGATTTTGCTTTATGTTGTCATTTCTTAGGCGATGCATGTAAATGAGTAAGTACCCTTAATCCTTAGAGAGGGCTATGATTCTTGCTCTTCTCCACTCTCCCACAAGCCACCATCAATGAAAATTATCAATTTTAATGAAAGATCTCAACTACCATGTAGTAATTTTAGATGGCACCTCAATTATACTGGCAAGTTAGGTTTCCATAGATCCACTGCATATTAACGTTGTGCTAAATCCCAATTTTATTGTATCCGGACACTGTGTTTTGTGCTGTAAGAACTCTGACAAGCAAATCTTTCGACTAAATCCACAACAAAGCAATCTGATCTCCATTCTCTGGTTAGGCTGGTCCTTTGGGTTGCGTCTGGAGGTTTTATTGCAACTGTTTGGACCTAAACTGGAAAGGAGAATGTCAGGAGTTCCTTTTATAAATATAGTTTTATTTATAACAGAAAGCATTTTAGTTTGTGCTCAGAAAGGAAAGGGAACACTTCCAGCCCTTCAAGATGCAACTTTCTATTTTATTTTAAATTTGGATCATACTTCAGTTTATTTCTGTGGCAGTCCATCCCCCACTTTTCAAAGAACAGTAAATCGCTGCATCACATTCTGACTGTGCAGGTGGGAAGCTTTTCTGATGCTCTGTCCCAGTCCTACAATAAATGAACAAGCCAAGGCACAAACTCATTTTTTAACTGGAGTTTTGCTACAGTCCCTTTTTCTGTCCCCCAGAGCAGACTATTATGGGGGGAGGTTAGTATACCCAAGCATGGCAACTTATTCTGCACCAGTGAGAGGATGAATTTGCAGGAGAGAAAATGTTCCAGAACATTTTGCCTTTTGGACTATGGGCCAATTTTTGCTTTATTTCCCCGTTGTGAGTTTGAAGTGGCTCAGTTACAGCAGTGTAAATTGGTAAGCCCTACTGGCCTCAGTGGGACAGCTGAATTTGACCTGTTGCTTTACAACTGTGTGATCAGAACAGTCAATCTTCTGGCTGCAAGGAATAACACAGAAGAATTAGAATGTGCATATGTTGGGGTGTGCTCTGGATGGTGTTGTAACAGGATAGAATAGCATACATAATCTTGTTTTGTACTGCAGTGCTGACAACATACATGTGACAGCACTGGGGGAGAAAAGCAGCCGCCTCATTATTCTTGGTGTATTTTGCAGCACACCAAGGCATCTGGGCAGGGAGATTTTCAGAACCATGGCAGTGCTGGAAAAAATTGTCTGAAATGAGGTGTAAAGATGAATAAGGAATTATGTCCTTGTTTTAGATTGAGGAAGAAAGTATTTTTTTTTTAAAGAAGCAGGAAGATAAATTAGAAAGATTTACATCTAATGTGAATCTCCAATTTATCTCAGATTAACAGAAGAAATACATCAACATTTATGATGAATTATACTTCTGCTTGGTCCTGTTCTCATTATATGTACATCTGTAGTGGAACCAATGCTTTTGTGAATAATTTAATTAAAATAATGACAAATATATGTTTTATAGCAGACAAAACTGTCAACATTAATAAGGTTAAAAATCATGAAATGCAATCTTAATTACTAGAAACTAGAATAATCAGCTGAACTGAGGCAGACAAACAATTAAGTCTTTAGAAAGGAGTTTTCAGCTGTTAGGGTGGAACTAACATCCTATGGAGTTAGCATAGTCATTTCTTTGAAGTGCACAGCATTTTGGAATAAGCCATAAACGCAACATAAGATCTCTTCATTCTGCATGTCTTTTGGATATTCTATAGCCCTTAGAATTTCTCCAAATAATTTATGTTTCAGTTGTCTGCCAGCCCCATCCATGTCTTAGTAATAAATATCTCCTTCATAGTGGTGGCTAAGTTGTCATCAGGGAAAAGAACAGACTAGATGATGCCCTTGGACCACTGCAGGCATTTGTGTTCTGTTATTCCTCTTGTATCTCTAACTACCAAAGTATGCTTAATAATGAGTAAGTTTTCTTGCATCTTGCACTCTCCTGGGAGGAACTTAGCTGGCTTGCCAGATAGAAACCTTGTGATTTCTCAGCTGACCCAT
Organism: Agapornis roseicollis; assembly: GCA_002631895.1. NCBI lineage: Eukaryota > Metazoa > Chordata > Aves > Psittaciformes > Psittacidae > Agapornis > Agapornis roseicollis. The sequence continues at coordinate 230,437 of NDXB01001502.1, forward strand.
ACTCTAAGCTGGGGGACATTTTTTGTAGCTGCTTCTCTGCTTGGGTTTTTACTCTTCACCCTGGTGTATTTAAAGAAAACAAGCATACTCTTTGTAGAGTAGGGTAAGCAAAGAAATTGTTAGAGATCTCCTTGTCAGATTGACTCACCTTTCTCCTGATTGTTATTTCTAGTTTGCTTTTAGCTTTCTTTGATATTGGTACCAAAATTGTGCAAAGATTTCTTACTGGCTGTAGAGGAGACACTTTTCAAACAGGGTCACCTTCTGCAAGTGAAGTTTTAGTCAAAGTTCAAAGTCAAAAGCATCAGAGAGCTGAGAGTTATCACTCTGAGGATAAAATATATGGAGCTTTTAAACCATAAATCCTGCACTTGACAGCATCTCTGTGACTTACGGTAGGCCAAAATGACTCCATCTGCTCTGTGAGTGACACTGCTTTTTTGCCAGGGTGTTGTTCATTTCTCTGCTTTTCATTCTCTGGTGCCTCATTTCTGACTTATCATATGGACTGAACAAAAGAAGAATGAGAACTGGTAGCTGAGGCTTCTGGTTTACTTCCGAGGTCACCACACTCATCAGCCTTGTGGCCCCTGCACGCCCCAGGCCAAGCATTTCCCAGTTCTGTAATTCTGAGGTTGCAACAGAATTACAAAACAAGAAGTGCAAATTAGCTAAATGCTGATCACAAATTGCAAATGTGATTGGCAAATTTAGACAACATTTACAGTTTCTGAATAAATGGGATCATTTAACCTTTGCTATGGTGTTTTAAGAGCTCAGATTGTGGAACTTGGAATAATCCATTAAATTGAGTAAAATATTAATTGTCATCACCAGTTCTTACTTGAAACGGTTTTAAATGAGAACGAAATTCAGAAGTTTCCCGCTGACACGAATGAAACTCGGACGAGGGAAAGCACTGGATGAAGTGACATCTAGTGGCTGCCTAGCGAAATGGCTGGAACTCCCAGATACCGCCCCAGAGCAGGACTCTGCGCTGCCTATGAAGTTCAAGCCAATGCAGCTGCGCCGGTAAAGGCAAATGCCGTGTAATTTTGAAGGGAAAATACCAGAACCAGGCTTATTCAAAACTCTACTGTTAGATGGCACTTGCCTGTCAGAGAACAGTGCGTCCCTGGAACACAGGGCAAATCGTGTTCTAACAGAAGTGGGTCCCACTGCAGTCTGTGAAATATTAACATCTGAGTCCATGGGCATGGATTTCTGACCCTAAATTTTAATCCCATATTTAAGTCTGACAGACTCTGTGAACCTAATTCCTCTTGGCTTCAGTTTTTCTGTCTGCAAACTAGGCATAGCACAAGGGGAAGTTTTTGTTTCAGTGTGGCTATCCAGAAGTGCTTTATTAGGTCAGTTCTTATGTTTGCCATTTTCAGGTGGAAAATATAAGTGAAGAGATCAACACTTAGCATTAAAGTCAGGTATTTTAAAAACAGTCTTCTACTGGCAGGTAATTGAGTTGCTCATGCACAGGAGATGGAAAAGCTGGGTTGCTGCTTCAGCGTAAAGGGAAAAGAAAGTGCAAGTATTGTTAAAAAATTAAATTTAGTCTTTCTCAGAAGTGGTGCATTTGGAAGATTTTGGAAAGAACACTTGTGATTACATATGCACAAATAGTGTTTGTTAGCCAGCATGTTTCACCTTTTAAAAGCTGACGTGGTCATGCTGTGTATCCTGTTTTCTAAATCAACATAACCAATCACCTTCTCTCTAGCTTCACTAAGAACCCCAGCATGCAGGAATGAGAGCATTTCATACCCTGTGTACCAGTGCAATAGAGCTGACCTGTGTTTAAGGCGGTGATTGTGGCCAAAGTCCTGTTTACACAAGTAAACTGGAGGGGTATCAGCCAGCAGTCAGGATCACACTGACTGATATGGCTCTTCTGATAGACACCTGGAACTTCTTTCATCAACATACAGAGCAGTATGATGCTGCCAGGAAAGGGAATGCCTCCCACTTTCATATTCTGCTGAAATTTTTTCTGCTCGGGTTAGGTTTATTAAAGCTTAATTTTTTTTTCATTATTAATTTTCATTATTAATTGTTTGCACCAATTTTGCTGCTCTTGGCATTTTCTGTGTGTATCAAAGTTTCCCTTCCCTTTTTATATTTTCTTGAAAGTCAGTAGTTTTTTAATCACAATTCCAGCTTGAGGGAATATAAGAAGAGTAGTATTTAGTGGCATGAGGTGCTGAAATAGGACAAATTTCAGCAATATTTGAAATGTCTATTGCTCCTTAGTTGAAATATACAGTATCTTTATTAGGTTTTATTTCATCCTATATCCATTCATCAGCTTTGAGTCTCTTCAAAAATGGAAACTTAACATAAGTCATATTTGCCAGGAGCACCAAAGCTTGTATGCTGCCAAGAGCACTTTTACACAGAAGATGGCTATACCAGCGCTCTTAAAGATAAACAACTGAAAATATGGCTATATCTTGCTGAATTTGCTGTTCATATGTAACATAACTATGTTTGTCTTGGAGATAGTTTCTATAAGAAATTCACACATGTATTTTTTCCTAGTAAGCAAAATATTGTTAAACAATCATAGAATCATGGAACAGTTAGGGTTGGAAAGGACCTTAAGATCATCTAGTTCCAACTCCCTTGCCACAAGCAGGGACACCTCACACTAAACCATGCCACCCAAGGCTCTGTACAGTGTGGCATTGAACACTGCCAGGGATGGAGCACTCACAACCTCCCTGGGCAACCCATTCCAGTGCCTTACCACCCTCACAGTAAAGAATTTATTCCTTATGTCCAATCTAAACCTCCCCTGTTTAAGTTTTAACCAGTTACCCCTTATTTCCATAGTAAGTTTCAATGATAATCAGTATGGTTTGACAGTACATAATTTTTAATGACAAAAAATAGAATTGCACTTTTATATAGGCAGACAACTGATTTACTGGTAGGCAAAAAGTGTCAGAGCTAACTAATGGGGTTGTGTTTGTCCAGAATTAATCTAGGTTGAACCATATAATTAGATTTTGACTTGAGTTAGAGTGTTTTGTGCAACTGTGAATTTGTGGGGTTTAAAAGGTAAGACTCTAGGAATAAGGAAATTCAGAAGGGCTGGAAACCCACTTCACAGTAATGAGAATCCAAACGGCATGGAAATGCCTCAATTCCAGTTCTTCAAGAAGTCTGGGTTGGGATTTTACTTCCTGATTCTTGCCTAGTGCTTGATGTGTTGGAGTACTAGGCAAGACTTTTACTTTTAACTAGTGTTATGAAAGCAGGGCAAGTGGATCAGTTTGTAAAGACTACTTAATGTTGGAAAACACAGAAAAATTGGTTCCTAGTCTATCACAAGTCTTTTTTTATGTTTCTATATATAAAAACTTCATTTATAGAAACTTTATATGTTTCTATAAAGCAGAAAGCCAGTGACTACTGTCTTAAATACTTCAAGCATGCTGGCAAATTGCCTGATAGGGCAAATAAGAACACTTCATATTCCAGTCTTCACAATCCTTCTTAAACAATTTATTGCATTCTGTCATTAGACAAATATTAATTTCTCAGGTACAGCAGTACTGACTATTTTATTGAAACTTGTAGACGTCAGCCTGCACTTTCTGTATGCTCAGGATTTTACAAGCTGTTTCCATTACAATAAGAGATTGATGCTAAAGCCAGACAGTAAATTGGTTAAATCCTTTTTGTTTACCACAGAATATAGGCAAAACACTATTGCCATCACCACACTAGGCAGATTCCTTGTTTATGCTTCCAAACCTTCTTTTCCAGAAACTATGTTTACAAAGTGTTCTCTGAGGAGGATGATTCTTTCTTTACTTCTCATAAAATCACAGAATAATTTGGATTGGAAGGGACTTCAAATGGCATCTCGTCCAACCCCCCTACTTTTCTGTTGTTCCTATTGTGTTTCTTTAAATTGCATCTATTCACTAGGACACTCATTTTCAGCTACATAGAACTTCTAAATCCAACCTGTTAAAAGGCCTGTTCATTTCTACTGTCTTCTATGAGAGTGAATTTCCTAGGTAGTCTATGTTTTCCATGGCATGCTAAGTAGTGAACAGTGAAAGCATAACCTTCACTGTCTGTATACTTAATGGAGTGTTGGAAAGCTGCTGTATTCACAGGAACATGCTCTTGGGTTTTGTCCATGTTGCTTGACTTCTCAGGGCTTTTTAACCAGCAGAGGCTCAAGTACATCTCAGAGATACTTGCACCTTTGTTCCGTGAAGCACAGATCAGAGCCTGCTCTGTGAGGTGGAACAGGCCAGAGCCACACTGCCACTTATGGTCCTGTCTTCAGTGAAGACTTTTTAATTTAATCTTTTCAGCACACATGGTACCCCTTCCTCTGAAACACAGGGCATGTATTTCCCATTCTGGTGAGCAGCATTGTCTTTTTGAGACTGCCTCTGAAGAAGGTCTCTGAGTTTTGGAGCTATAACTCAGCTTTGCATAATTTGAAAAACTAAGCACTGTGATGGTTTTTTTGTTTTGTTTTTAAATCAGTACCTGATGCTCCAGGTAATCTGGGTTCTGCATAAGAGACTTTTTTTGCCAGCTCATAATGGGCTGTGAGATTTCCTAGCTGGCTGTTAAGAAATCGATTTCTTGAAGTGAAATGGTTACACAATTGTCTCAAAATGTAGGGATAGCAGAATGAGCTCAGTAGGCAGAATTTCAAATAATTACTTCTGTAAGAGGAAAAAAAAGGCCAGCTGCAGGGTGTAGTCATTTCTTTAAAGTAACCTCTTCTGGAAAATTCTTTGCATCACCATTCAGCTGATCGATACTCTGTGCGAGGAAGGGTTTTATTTAGAAAGGTGCATCTCAAGGACCAGTTTGTTAGGTGCCTGCAGTTTTAGTGAAGTGAATGGAGTCCTGTGCAGGGAGCAAGCTCTTAGACCACTGTAGCTCATGTTATATCCCAATGCCTACAGAAACACCATCTTCCTTCCTCTATGTGCATTACAGAACAAACAGAGAGAGCAAACAAAAAGTACCTTTGACTCTTCAAATATGGGCAGTACTTGTTTGCTGTAGGAGCCAGCTCCAAGTCACTCAGGGAGAAGGAGCACCCAGTTCTTCACAGATCTGCCATGGACTGCACTGATAATCTACAAAAGGCCACAGTTAATCAGATTTTCTTACTCTGTGTCTGTAATTCAAATGGAAAACATTTCATTTATAAGGAATATGAATGTTTCCATTTATTTCAATGGCCTTTAAATCAGGAGCTTGTTGCCTACTTTTCATTCTTCTGAATTCTGCAGACATCAGAAAATATCCACTTGTGTTTGTGGACATTCTGTTATGAGAATGTAGATTCATGATGTGATCAAAGGATTAAAATATTAGATATCACTCCTATTTCACACGTACATGTCAGAAACTTAAAGGTTATGCATTCTGGAAAGAAGAATACCCACTTCAGTAGAAATACTGCCTTGATTTTCCATTCACTTATATGAGTTTTACAGTAGTGCAACCTTAATGCTTTCACCGGGCTTACTCCTGATTTACCACACTGCAGAAGAAAACAGGTTCAGGTCTATACGCTTTTGCAGACTTTCACTGATTTTTGGTAGGTTGCTGATTTAGATGAAGAGCTGAATAAGTTGAAGAGTTGGATAATACTAATCAAATTATTATTATTAAAACCATTTCAATTTCTTGAAGATATTTTTTCATAACTTATTTGGCTGATTTGTGCTCTGGGTTTCAATCTGCTGTAGACTAATACAAATGATCCATAAAGAGGTGGAAATGAGGGTTTTTTAGAAATTTGAAATTGTACTTACTAAAGGCAGTTTTCACTGTCTTTGCAGATACATCAAAAGCCTGGTGATAATAGAACTTAGCTGTGACATAGTTTTCTGGATAGTCATAAGCATATGCTGAATCAAAGGGATTTCATCTGTCAGATATTTTAATCTCCTAGAGCAAAGGTTAGTGTGAATGACTTATAAGCCATATCTACATAAAAAGTTTTAAGCATCTTCCTGTACACTGTACAAAAAACTGTCTCCAAGAATATAGCATTAAAATTATTAGAACAGGTATTCTTAAGGTATCATACTTTACATATATTATGTTTTCATTTTAATGTTCTTATATATATATGAAATACCCTGTAATTCATATTATATTGGAGGATGAAAGAATCTTGCAGATCCTTCATGAGAAGTGCAAAACTTTAGGGAAAAAAATCCTACGTTAGAACGTTTATGTTTCACATCTTAACATTGTTTGGGGGACCTCAGATGTAGGTTGCATAGTTCACAAATTCAGACCTAAAGAAGCTGACAATTATCCTTTTAAGATGGCTTTAGTGTACAATTTGTCTCAACCAAACTGGCTGACAGGGAACAAACAGTAAGTTGATGGAGTCCAAGTTTCTGCTTCAGCATTTGAGGTGCAATTTCATACTGCGGGGCAGTAAAGAATTCTGTCCTCCATGGCAGAATTCTGTCTCTACCTTCCTTTTGTAGTGATTTTGTAGTGAGGAATGTCCAGCCTTCACTGTCCAACACAGAACAATGAAAATCATATGCACAAGTATTTCAACAGCTTGTGTAGCAGCTGGCAAATGATATATAGAAATGTTTGTTCTCTTTTGTCCATGTACTTGCTAAATACTTACTGATCCCCACCTTTTAACTATGAAATACTAAATAATGAAATTTAAAATAGCTTTTATGAAAAATGTGCTTTTATGTAATGTGTGTCTCATATTTCATTGGAAATGAGGTTACACCTAAAATGTGTAAAAAGGCAGGACTTAGAATTTAATCTTTACTCCCACACTAGACATTAACTTGGACTTTGTGTGAATCCAAGGGCATTCAAGCATATTTTCAAAAATATTGGCTGGCAAATTGTATACAGTTAACAAAGGAACTGAGTAACTCACCATAAGTAATGAAAACCCTATCAAATATTTGCACTAACCAACCTTAAACCTCAGCAAGTATAAAATTCCTGTAGTGGAACCTTTAACAAGTATTTTCTAGCACATGGACTAAGCAGGAATGATGAAAATAAGATGTAGTGTATGGCTTAAATGTTGCAGGACCAGTAAGATATATAGGTAATGTGCTAAACAGAAGAAAGTACATTCTGACAAACCAGAACTTCAAATTAAGGTTATGATGAAATAATTTTGCATTGGAATCACTTCTCATGCATTTCTAGAGGGGAGAAAAACAGTTTGCCTACATCCTGATATTAAAGATATCTGTAATGGGTTCTAAATGGAAAATTCTGATGTTTCTTTTTTCCATGAGGTCACTGGTACTTAATGAATTACATGAACCTTAAAATATGCTGCCCCTGTTTCAGTGTTTAATACCCCGACTTTCTATGCAAAACCTTGACTAGTCTGATTTGAACATATTTAGGAGGGTGCCAAAACTGTAATCATATATAAAGAGCTATATGAAAGGAAAGGGGAATCTCCAAAGTAACGCCTGCCTAGACCAGACTATTAGTATCTCTTTGTATGAAAATTCATCCCCACCTTTTTGCTTGAAAGTCTTATTGACTGAAATGTTTTTACCTTTGCTCTTGTGTGAAAGCATGACCAATCAGATTGGGCCCCCAACAGCATCTCTGCCAGGCCCTGCTCTTGCTTCTGATCTTCCAAGTATTTTCAGTTTACTTCTGCTTTCCCATTTAACCAGAGCTCCCAAATACCGTGCAGCACTGTGAGATCTGTGTGCAAAGTGAACTATCAGAGTACTTTATGGCTAACTAAATAGAATAGAATCATAGAATAATTAGGGTTGGAAAGGACCTTAAGATCATCTAGTTCCAACCCCCCTGCCATAAGCAGGGACACCCCACACTAAACCATGCCACCCAAGGCTTCGTCCAACCCAACCNACCTTAAGATCATCTAGTTCCAACCCCCCTGCCATAAGCAGGGACACCCCACACTAAACCATGCCACCCAAGGCTTCGTCCAACCTGGCCTTAAACACTGCCAGGGATGGAGCACCCACAACTTCCTTGGGCAACCCATTCCAGTGCCTCACCACCCTCACAGTAAAGAATTAGAAAATAGATGGATACCTTCTTCAGGATACCTTCTCCAGGAAGAATTCTAATTATTTCAATAGACTTTGTGCCTGAGGAGGCCTAGCAGGTTATGCTAATGTGAACACTTAATAAATACATATTCTTTGGGGAACCTAATAACCAGATTTTCATACCTATGACTGATGAAGGTACTATAGGGCTTGACCTGGCTAAAAGCATTTTAAATATTGGCCATGTGGAATAGTTACAAGCCAACATATGAATCTCTTGGGGCATATTCTTTTTAGATAGGAAGTTCCCAATTGTAAATGGTTTCCCTCCTTTAAGGCACCAGACTTTTAATTCACCCTTTATTGCAAGTGCATCTGGTTAATGTTAAATTAAAACACTCCAGGAAATGTGTACTTTTCAATGTGTTTGTTATTTATGTAAATCTTTGGACAGCATCCATTGCTCCAAAATCAAGTTAATTTGAAACATAGAGCAACAGGCGTGAACACAGTCCCAGCAGAGCATTCTATGTCTGATGCTGAACTGTTAATCTTTATTATTCTTCTAAGACATTGTCCAGATTTCTACTCTGTGAAATCTTCAGATGTCGGATGAAGGCATAGTCTTTTATACTGAATCTCATCTTTTTTTTTTTTTTTTTTTTTTTAAAACCATTCCTTTTCTT